>QMIH01000479.1:323214-372210 GCA_003987875.1 Clarias batrachus
TTGTTCTCATATAAAGGCAATGTATGGAATCCCCTCATAACAGATTGCAGTGCTTATGTAAACCGTCCTGCTGCTATGATGGGAAGGAACTGGCCAGTTGTGCAATATAGAGCAGTTACAAGAACATTACTTAAAGCATTTAGGATGTGAAGAGATCTATAGACAGAGATGGAATATAATATTGACAATTATTAGTTTATTATTATTATAAATATATTTTTAGTGTAATTATTAGTGTATTGTTCCATAGGAAGGAGAGGCAGGATGCAAATGCAAATGTTTCTTTTTGAAGTGGAGTTTAAACATTAAACGATAAACACAAATGATAAATTTGTGTAATTTGACTAATGGTAGTGCTAACAAAAAATAAGAGCAGAAACAACAGTGAACTAAACATAAGCTAATAGTAGTGCACAACACAGTACAATAAAAAGACAAGACAAAGAACCAACTGAAACCAATAGGCTMAATATAAATAGGCTAGTCAAATTTTAAAAGGTGGATGTAAATACGATTAGGCCCATGTGACTCAAAGTGCATGCAGCAAAGTTGAAACAAACGTCAAATAAGAGTCCTACTGAATGCATAAGTCAAAACCCAAACCCCAGTGGACAGATATGGGAGGATCATGAAATGTACAGTCACCTGAAATTAATAAACAATGTGTTTTCTTCAGCTTAGAATGAACACTTTATATTTACAAACTGTAGGTGGGCAGAACCGGCAATGTTTCTCCGAAAAACAATATCTATTCAACTTAAAATCTGTTCATCATAAAAATGACACCTGCAGATTAACCCTTCATAGTAGAAAGCTTTCRAGTCTATTATATTTCATGTGGAAAGTCTCTTATGCAAGTCAGTTAAATATTTATCTGTAATTTGTTAGGTAAAAAAGCAAAGTTGTATAAACGTGCAAAACAGCTCTGATCCATCTGGGTATGGACTCTGCAATATTGCCTAGACCATTATGTTGCCTCTGCCATCTTGCCTTCTTCCCAAACTGAGACCTGGTGCGACCTCAATATCATGTACAAGAAATCATTATTCATCAAACCAGGCCACGAATTTCCACTGGTCCATAGTCTAGTCCTGATGCTCATAGGTCCATTGTGGATACTTTTGGCAGCAGACAGGGGTCAACATGGGCACTATGCAGCTACACGGCCCCATACAGTACACAGTAATCTGTGATGCACAGTGTGTTCTGACACATTTCTATTATAGCCAGTAATAACTTTGTCAACAATTCATGCTGCAATAGCTTTTTTGTGAAATTGGACCAAACAGGCAAGCCTTCATCCCCATGCACAATGAGCGCTGGTTACCCCAGTTTACCAATCGTCTTTCCTTAGATAAGTTTAGATGGTTATAACCCACAGCATACAGGGGACATTTCAGAACACATGCTTTTTCAAAGATGCTCTGTTTGTCCCTTGTCAAAGTACAGTAATTCAGACAGTTATATTTGACCATCCCCCATCTACAAAAAAAAAAGAAAATAACTTTGAGAAGAGACTGTTTACTTGCTGCCTGACATATCTTAGCCATTAGCAAATGCCATTATAAGAAGATTATCAATATTCATTGTTATTCACCACCTGTTTATGGTTTTGCCGTTATGTCTGATTGGTGCATGCTTTTATTTACAGGAAGCACAACAGTTCAGGAATGAGTTGTGGTATATCACATTTCATGTCCAGCAAACACTGCAAGATAAGCCAGTGGAAGGTAAATTTAGAGCTATGTAAATCAGTGGTTGGTCTTATCCTGCAACATTCAGTCTCATTCAGGCAAGTGAAAATCTATACAAAGGTTTTCATTATATAATTTATGCAGGGCTCAATTTGAGAGGGGTTGCGAGGGYCGGCATCACCCTTGTTGAAAAAATGACAAAACCCATTCCCTCTGTAAAACCACCAATCCCCCTTACCATCGCCTTTAGATTAATAATGCTGTGTATTATGTAATATTTGTCATGTAAATTAAATATTAAAACTCTCTACATATGAACTAATAATGTCGATTACCCAATCAGAATTCAATATTGTAACGCGCTGCTCAGAAGCTCACGCAAGTTTGCGTAACTTAACTCACTGTTCACATTTTTGCAATTACCAAGAACGGTTCAAGCACAGAGAWCTGWAGGCACTGTATGATACATACTCACAAATTCTCTCAGCAGAGATGTGATGAAAACGAAAGATTCAGTTTAATTCGAGAGTTTTTGAAATTAGACAGCTTTAATGATTATAAAAGATGAGTTCTTTACTCAGTTTGTGTAATTTAATTCTCAATTAAAAGAAGAGGCTTTGTTTTTTCATTAGACTTTGTGTCTTCACCAACATGCTAGGGTGCAAAAGGGTCAAAAATACTGTAGATTACACCTTACACAAAGTGAAAATATCTTGGATTTACTTAAACTAAATTTTCTTAAAGTAAGATTACAACTGTCCAAAATTTAAGATTATTAGGTCTATTTATAAACAAGCAAAAACCAACTAATTTTATTGTTTCTTCTATTGGCAAGCATTTATTTCTTAAAATAAGTTAAATTATTTGCCAGTAAAACAAGAAACTTAAGCTTATTAATAGGTTGGCCGTTACCAGAAGCTTGGCAAAGCAAAATAATGCATAATAATATAAACTCCCACACATCAACATTTTTGCGTGACGGAATTGTGGGTAACCGTCTCCCCTGCTGGGTCTTAGTGCTCTAGTATAATCAACATCTCCCTCTCTGTTTCAGCATGTCTCCTATGTATGTGCGCATGTAATTCGACACAAAAACACAGACACATGCACACCAACAAACACTCACCGACACACGCACACACACACACACTCTCGCAATTACACCCCCCTCCCCAGCTTCACACAGGCACCCTCTGCTCTACACAGGAAACTCTGCTCTGTCGCGATTCTTTTCAAAGGGAAAGTGCTGGTTCATTTGTTTGTTTGTTTGTTTTTTTATTTTACAGCAGTGATTCCGTTAATATGCAATCACACTTGTCATTAGAGAGATTTCTATTTTTTTCCACCCAGTGTTTCCGTTGTGTGTGCGTTTGTTGTGAAACTTAAAAAGTGAGGTGGGGGAAATGAGGAGGATTTTTTGGCCCCGGGACCAGTTGATTTTTGTCTGTGAGAATGCAATCGTTCCGAATCGTTCCACGCTCTGGAACAAATCCCCGGACCGATTGCAGAGGTGGTCTCAGGAACGATTCATGCATTCCAGAGCACAGAAGGCGGGACATACGCAAGTACGCGCTCATGCTCAAAAGAGGAAGTGACGTAATTACAGTTCGTCTCTGTACACAAACAAATGTGGCTGCTGAAGAATAGTATTTGCTAGAAATTTAGCGATACTGAAGTGAGGAAAAGATAAACAATAGGATAAAAATCATCCAGTGTGATCGAGTCGGGACCCATCTGACCCACAACGACATCTACCTTCATCATCCAAAACGGACAGCGTGGAGCCTGGTCCAGCAGAGAGCCTGCGCGTGAGCGGTGAGTTCATATTAAATACTATTAACTCCTTTTATTAACACTGTTAAAGAGAATCTCATATTATCACGGCATCTCCAGGTAACTGTCTGTGGATCTTGTGGTGACTTTTAAATGCATATAATAAGATATACAGGATGATCCTTTCGCATTAGCTCACAACAAAGTTAACTTCGAATGCTCCCCAAGTCTGCTCACTTTAAGGCCCCAGATCATTTCACTGTTCTAAAGAGCAGAATGTGATGAACTCAAGTGTTGTGATTATGTAGCTCTTAGAGTCACAGGTACCGTCATGTATATTCTCTAACACATCTCAGAGATACTTATWAAAACTGAGACGCTGATGAGCTACATAACATCCACACACAATTTCAGGTTATCTGTGATTGCTGTGACAAAATTGAAATGTTGGAAAAATGTAATTTGTACAAGCTGTTATGGTTGCAACTTTCAGCTAATTTCTTGCTTTTATACTTTCTTGCAGACAGACACTGGAGGAAACACACACTGAGACCTCTGACAGCAGCACAAGACCAGCTAACAACAGACGAAAGAGGAAAAACCTGACGTGCAAGAGCAGGAGACTCATAATGCCTGGATAAATATCAAATTTAGCAGGAGAAGCGCTGACTACAGATACAGAGGAAGGAACAGCAAGAGATCGAATAGAACGTTGATGCAGATGATGGACCAACTGTTGTCTTAATTTCATTAACACACACCCTCTTGCTATGCAAGTACAAGTGAATATAAAAATATGCTACATTTTTAATGTTTATATTTTTTTGTCCTATTTGCCAGATACTTTTGTTACAAAATGTACTTTTATTATATTTYTTTATTTAATGTTTAATAAAWCATTTTGCACTCYATCCAGTACTTTGTCTCTATTCCAATTCCCCCACACTCATCTTGGATTTTACAGTATACATTTATTTTTACATTTACAAAAATACAATATAAACACACGGCACACAAAACATGTTAAATACTAAACATTGATGCATGGTTAGGTTATAAATTCAATAGTTTCAGCACCTCAGCTAAGTTTGAAAATCTACATATAGCAAGGTAAGAAAAAAAGAGCACAAGCATCTCTCTTGTAGAAATGTTGTCTTTTTAATAGGAGTATTTAGTGTCCATTCCTGGTCTTTCCTGGTCAAGGACATGCTGCCATCACACACCACCCCTCTCTTGAACCCATATGATCCTGAGGAGAACAGAAAAATGCATGATTAGATATTTATMATTTATTATATGTCTCTATGCTGTTTGTTGAACTTTATTATAGCAGGCATTATATTTATTTGTAGCATTTCTTGCATTTATTTATTCATTGTTTACATTTGTGATTAATTTACAGTGTACATAAACACTTTTAAATGACGCTCATGTGCTATGACTAAAGAAAGTAATGTTTAATGAACACTTTATTTCAATTTGATTGTAAATCAGTAGAAAATGTAGACACAACTGATTCATCACCTTACAGAGTAGAGTTGTAGTCATTCCTCAGTGCCTCGTGTAGTGTCCGTGCAGCGCACGCTCATTTCACCCTCTGAGTCGCGCGATAGATGTGTCAGTAGGCATGTTGTTTACAGTGCCATTGTTTTTGTCACAAAAATAAAAACATCCACGGAAAATTAACAGGTGTCTCACAGTTCATGACCCAAGTGGGCATTTCTTCTTCTTTCTTATTTTTTTCCAGCAAAAAACAAACCAATTACCTCTCTACCGCCACCTACTGTTTCCGGTTGTGTAAATACGCAATTACAATTACAGTGTGAACGCAGACCTGCAGGGGGACTGGGGAGGGGGAGAAATCATGCTCGGGTACAGAATGGAACAAATCATTCCCAGTGTGAAAACGTCCTTACTGTGTTAGACGAGGCGAGGGAAGGGGCTAATTCCACACACACACACACACACACACACACACACACACACACACACAAATGCAACTGCGCGCACAAACGAAAACACTTCTCTGTCGGAATTTATTTTTACTTTTTTATTTTTTAAAGGTAAAGTGCAGGTTAATTTGTTTTATTTTTACTTTATATATTAATTATTTTTATGTATTTATTTTTTTGGGCAGTGGACCGAATAAGTTGAGTTTTCATTATTTCTTATAGGAAAATTCCATTTGGTTTACGAGTGTTTTAGAATACTAATTATGAATGAATTATGCTCGTAATCCAAGGTTCCACTGTATATTATTAGCTTAGTCTCAGAAAGATCAATGCTTAAAGTCAAAAATTATCACCAATATTGTCAATGTTGTCATGTGCTTCCTATAAAGCTCCTATGACACATAAAATGTAAAATCATGGGGGGAAAATCATATACAGTATAACTCTCCTGGGAAAATTAAAGCTTGAAACACGAAAAGTGGGTTATTCTCATGAACAATCACAGACATTGACTGTCTCTGTAACTCACCTATGCTGTCTTCATACACAACTGTTATAGTCTTCCACTTATAGTAGGTCACAACATCCAAAATGGCCCTGCTGATGGAACTGTGCTCCGGATAGAGATTGATAAAGAAGGAGTCTTTGCTGCCCACCGAAGGATGTTTCCAGTGGGTCTGGATGTGAGGGACTTCTAGGGCATTACAGATGGACTGAACTGCACTGACTGTGGAACTATGAGCAGGACCAAATACTGCAGCCACACCTAGAGCTAACTGGTCACACACTAAGTGAATTAAATCAGTGAATGTGTATAAGTTGGAGAGGAATGAAAATGGACAACAGAGAAAAGAAAGACAGGAACAAATAAACCAAAGTAAAATTATTACTATTTTTCCAGACCACACCATGATCTTACCTCTACGGGAAGCTTCAAAACTATCGAAAAAGTTCACTCTCTGAATGTCGTAGGTCAATGTGGTGTTGGACATTAAAGCTCTATTGCGGTTGATACTGGTAACAGCGAATTTGAAGGCTAACTCATCCACACTCACTGGTTCATTCTCCCGAGTTTCAAATATACCTCCTGCAAATGAAGAAGGGAAGAAAAAAAAAAGAGAGAAAAGAAATCAAATGACAAACCAAGACATTTGCATATGTGAATGCCTGTTGTTATTTGCTATTATAAAAGGAACACAACAAAACAATCTAACAAAAATATAAAGAAATAGTTAAAAAATATTAATATATAATACTTTATATAAGCAAAGTCAGATTGTACAGCAAGATGACAGTAAGTGGCTGCTGCTGACCACTGCTCAAATTATCCACAGTAATAGGGTTGGAACAAAGTCATTAAAACACTGCATAAATATTTAATTAATGTTTAACATTACTGTGAGGCTAAACCATATCCCACAAAGAAAAATTCTGTAATTCTACAGGAACCTTGCTACAGGAAAAAGCAACTGAAAACAGCACGAGACAGTGTCATGCTTGCATGCCTAGTCACAAAACACACAGTTTAGTTTTTAAAGCTAATTTACAGAGCTGTCACTGGATGGATACACATAGAAATTTGGTAAGTCAAAATTTACTTTAGATATACCGTGTGTGAATCATTGATGTATAATGATTTTGAAAGTGCAAACTTAAAAAAAAAAAAAAAAAAGCGAGTATAGAATTGCTGACCACATTTTGACCACATTTTTTCCACAAAGTTGTCACGGACTTGGGTTGTGCGAGGCATAAATGCAAAGGATCCAGATGGTTCAGGGAAACGATTTATTTTATTAAACATAAACACAAAACTGGGAAATTAAATAAACAAATATACTTTAATAATAAAACGGAACTAAAACACGTATAAACAAACAAGACATACTCTTCAACTTAATGTAACAAATGCAAGACAAAAACGAGAACTCAAACACACCTTTTATAATGAAACTAATTATCAACTCGGATCAGGTGCGCGCCCACGTGACCTGACCGAGTTGCAAACCGGGAAATGAAGTATAAAACTGAAACTAAAAAAGAACTACAAACAAATGTCTTAGGGCGCTTTGGCGCTCTCTAGGGGTTATCCTTGACAAAAGTTGACAGTTCTGAACCTTTTTTTGGCCAGACAGTATGTATTTAAAATGTGAACAACCAACTAGGACTAGAATAAAAAACTAGCACATCCACTAAAGCTGTAAATAGCTTTATTCTAAAGTGGTTTTGCAGAATATGCATGCCATTTATATATATCATAATTTTCATAATATTGTGTTTGTATATATAAAACCTTTTTTTTTTTAGTAATTCTAAATATATGTGATAAACAGGACACAGTCACCTTTAACAGTGAATCACTTTGCCAACTGAATGTCCACCATTTGCTCATTAAATGCTAAATTGAAGAAAAAAATGTGTCAAATTGTCAATGATTGGGTGGACATATTGAGCAATGYTCATAAATTGTCTATATGCAGTTAATTAATAAAAGGTCCTGGCCCAAGGTCTACTTTAAGTTAATGCGATGTTTAATAGAAAATCTATTTCCTTTTTTGAAATTATGATGGCTTAAAGGCCTAATACATTTTTCAGATGTACAGATTTACAGCCAGTAAACATAGGTACTTATTAGATATAAGAAAACGAGGCAGTTTAACTGTGTTACTGCAACACAAATGCTAATAATAACTGTGCAACACCACACAAATACACAAATTACGGTGGGGCTTACAGCCAGTCCATGAACCATCAAAAATCTGTTCACGGCATGAAACACTCACCTCATTTGGCAGCCCGTTTGTGTCGAAAGGGGAGTGGGCCTTCGTAATTCACTTGGCCTGGAGGGCACTCATTGCTCACCTTTCTCCTATTGCTGTGGGCTATAAAAAGGCTGTGGAAACCCGACTGGCGAGTATATCCTTTCCGAACGTTTCCACATGTACACTTCTTCCCTGTCTCAACAGATTCTGCAAACTCTGACTCAAAGAAAGAACTGTGCTAAGAAAGAAGCTGCATGCCACATTTCTTCTTCAAAGATGATGGTTTACCACTATCTTTGTAAGTTTTCATAATATGTTTTTATTAACCTTATTTTAGTAGTTTCTCCTTAGTTGTTTTCTTTTCTTGATGTGGGGTAATAATTTGACCCTTCTGAAACAGAGTAACTAACATCTTTGCAATCTTCTGAAATGTTTTTTTGGGAAACGAGAAGCTACTTATTGCACAAAAGAAAATTTTGAAAGACCTAGAACAGGGGTGGGCAAACTTTTTGATTCGTGGGCCACATTGAGTTCTAACATTTRACAAAGGGGCCGGAACAGGAGCAGATAGATGGCATGCTTTGGTAACATCACCTCATTGGAGGGAAAAAATACACATCTTGGGATATGGAGAAAACGTGTGCTTTAATTTCCAATGAAAATGAAGAAAAGCATTACAATAAAATCTCTGACTTCGAAATGTCAGAAACACTGAAAATCAAGTAAATGACCATTTTATTTTAAAGCATCTACGACCCCCGGCCCGTAGTTTGCCCATGCCTGACCTAGAAAGTCTGTTTTAGTAATTTAATTAACATTGAGAACACAAATTCAGAGCACACTGAATACACAGCMAACACCTCTGATCTGAGGCTAGGACTGTTAAATATTAGATCTCTCACATCTAAAGCAGTTATTGTTAATGAAATTATCACTGAGCAAGGGTTTTATATACTGTGTTTAACAGAAACATAGATTGAACAGAATACGTATGTAGCATTACAAGTTATTTTATATACAGTTATATTAGTTATTCACAATGATAATCTGACTATCGTACAAAAACCACAGACACAAATTTAATGCATTTGAAGTTCTCTATAGTAACAAGTGTAGCTACAAATATTAAGTCTGCTCAGTCGCGCTAACCATTATTTACAGACCAGTACGTTGAATTTCTCTATGGATTTGTAGATTTCATCCCAAACCTAGTCGTTTCTGTAGACAAAGGGTTAATTGCTGGAGATTTTAATATTCATTTCGAGAATCAAATGAATTTTTTGCCCATAGACTCAGTAGGAGTAAATCCGTGTGTAGTAGGACCCACTCGTAATGCAGGTCACACTTTAGATTTAATAATATCTTTCGGATTAAGTATAAGAAATATAATTACAATTCTACAGTCTAAAGTTATCTCAGATCACTATCTTGTCTTAATTAAAGTGTCATAGTAATAATGTACACACAGCGATGTTCTACCAATTTTAAACATACATTCACAGGGCTTTATCAGTAATCTCCCAGAGTTATTAACTTTGATTGGATCACGGTCTGACCCCATAGAAGAATTCGATCAGGCGACTGAATATTTATATTTAAAATTTCATTATACCATAGATAATGTAGCTCGAATTAAAAGGAAAATGAATAGAGATAAGAAACTTGCTCCCTGGTATAATGATCACACACACACTTTAAAACAGGCCACTCGAAAATTTTTATCTAAATGGCATCAATCTAAATTGTTAATATTTCAAATAGCATGGAAGGAGTGCATCCAGAACTATAAAAAAGCACTTAGTGCTGCTAGATCAATGCATCTCTCCACTCTTATAGAAAATAACAAAAATCAGAACCTAGAATACTTTACTTCCCTTGAAGAGAATAAACAAATTTCACTCATCTCTTCGGAAAAATCATCAACCTGTATTTTAGATCCTATACCGACACATTTTTTCAAGCAGATAGTACCAGCAATAATGTAACTGTTGAACCCCTCTTGAAATTATTAAATTCTTTACTCAGAAGTTTGCATGTTCCAAAATCTTTTAAATTAGCAGTTATTAAATCACTAATTAATTAAYCTGACCTCGACCCCAATCGAACCTCCCCTTTATCTCTAAGATTCTGGAAAATATAGCACAGCAGTTATGTTCATATCTACATAGAAATAGCATGCACAAAACAGGATTTAGGCTTCATCACAGCACAGAGATAGCACTTATTAAAGTAGTAAATGATCTCCTATTGACTTCTTATTAGGGTTGCGTCACTATGCAGGTGTTACTCGACCTCCGTGCAGCTTTTRACACCATCATAATTCATGATCATAGTATTCTCCTTCACAGATTGGAAAATGTAGTAAGAATTAAGGGAACAGCCCACTTCTGGCTCAGATTCTATTTGACTGATTATCATCAGTTTGTAGATTTAAGTAGTGACTATTCTGCATATTCTCGAGTGAAGTTTGGAGTTACACAGGGTTCACTTTTAGGCCCATTGCTTTTTTTCTCTTTACATGCTTCCTCTGGGCAACGTAATTCGTAAGCATGGTATTATTTTTCATTGGTATGCTGATGACACACAGTTATATGTCTCAGCAAAACAAGATGAGAAAAAACTGCTTAATAAAGTTGTTTGCAATGTATGAAGGACAAAAGATATTAATTAACTTCCTTCTGCTTAATTCTGATAAGACAGATAAGACATAGGACAACATGTAGTTAGAAGCTGTCAGAAACTAATGACGAAGTAGCGAAGAGGTGGATCCAGACGCAGAGAAGCAGAGGTGGTCTTGAGATGCTTGAGCTAGRTGAAACGGAAGTTGGGTGTCGTGGAGAGAGCGAGAGTTCAAAGCTGATAAATCTGTCAGTGAGGCAATTAATCTGACAGTTTACGATACGTCGTAGCAGTGAAATGTGGAACGTCAGGTTAATCCGTCGCAAAGAAAATGGAAGCAGGAGTCGCATAGCACAAGGGTTGATAAACTTGGACAGAAGTAAAGAGGCAGATGAAGCGAGGTGAAAGTTTGCGTGAGAAGATTCTCAGAGGGATGCCCCTGGTGGCGAGCATGACTCTCTCCCCTACATGTTACCTGGGAGCCTCGGTACCATGGCGATCAGCTTGTCTCTTGTATGACCTGGATGCTTGTAGCAGGCTTCGTCTGGCTCGTAACCATGTCCGTTTGCAGCGGCGGACAAAGCGTTGGTCCAATGGGACCTCTACCTCCTCCTCTTGGGTCGGAAAAAGCGGTGGTTGGTAGCCCAGACAGCACTGGAATGGCGAGAGCCCTGTGGACGCAGATGGCAGGGAGTTATGAGCGTACTCAACCCATGGGAAGAACTTACTCTAGGTGGTAGCATCATGCGTGGTCATGCACCGGAGGACAACTTCCATTGCTGGGTTCTTACGTTCTGTTTGGCCGTTGGATTGGGGATGAAAACCAGAAGACAGGTTAGGAGTGGCTCCAATGAGTTTACAAAAGGCCCTCCAGAAGGGTGAGGTGAGATGTCCATCAAATGTTCGTAGGGAGACCATGAAGATGGAAAACATGGAGGATGAGTTGTTTTGCTGTCTCTTTGGCAGAGGGAAGGTTGGGAAGCGGAACCAGGTGGACGGACTTGGAGAAACGGTCAAAAATGGTCATAATACGTGTTCCCATCTGACGAAGGTAGGCCTGTTACAAAATCCAGCGAAATGTGAGACCAGGGGTGGTGTGGTATGGGTAAGGGTCTGAGAACATTCGCTGGGGGACGGTTGTCATGTTTACAGCGGGTGCAAATGTCACAGGCATCCACAAAACATTCCTCCCCAGTGTGGCCACCAGAAGCATTGCTGAATGATGSACAATCTGGATCCATGACCCCATTCAAGGACCTGTGAGCATAGACAAAGGGGAAAAAAGAGATGATCTGGATCATTGCCTGCTTAACTTTAGCTTCAATGTCCAGTTCCACGGCTGCTACTAGACAATGAGAGGGCAGTATCATCTCATGGCGTGGTGTCATGGGGAAAAGAGAACTGACGTGAGAGAGCATCAGGCTTGTGTTCTTGGAGCCTAGCCAGTAAGAGACCAATGGGCCTGTCGGGCATTGAGCCTCTTTGCGCAGATGCTCCTCCAGGTCACGAGAAAAAATCTGAATGTCGTCCAGATAGACGAATACATAAAGATTCAGGAAGTCTCTGAGTACCTCATTAATCAGGCTCTGGAAGACGGCAGAGGCGTTGGTGAGTCAAAATGGCACTACCAAATATTCATAATGCCCGGCCGGGGTGTTGAAGTCGGTCTTCCACTTGTCGCCTTTCCTAATTCAAACCAAATGATATGCATTGCGCAAGTCTAACTTGGTGAAGATGTTGGCTCCTTGGAGAAGCTCAAAGGCTGTAGACTTGAGGTAAGGGGTAGCTGTTCCTGACTGTTATTTCGTTAAGCCATCTATAATCTATGCATGGACAAAGGGCTGCGTCTTTTTTCTTGACAAAATAAAACCCCGCTCCATCAGGTGAGGAGGACGGAAGGATGATACCAGCAGCAAGAGCCCCTGTGATGTACTCATTCAAGGTTGCTTGCTCTTGGCGTGTCAGAGAGTAGAGACGACCCTTTGGGGGAGAGGTATCAGGAAGGAGGTCAATGGGACAGTCATAAGGCTGATGAGGATAAAGCGAAGTGACTCGAGTCTTTTTCAAAACCAGCTTGAGATCGTTGTATTCAGTGGAAACATTGGAGATATTAGGAGGATCGTCCGGCGTAGCTGAAGTGGAAGGCAAGGAGACAAGTCGTGGAACACGAAGGGCTCCAGCCCGTGATGGTATGCTTAGTCCAGTCAATCTGTGAGCTGTGAAGCGCTAGCCAGGGAAGACTGAGAACTATAGCAGCGTGGGATCTCTCAATAACCAACAGGCAGAGTTGAAATTTGTAGCGTAAGAGGAAGGGTATGCCATGTAATGGCTGGCAGAGGGCTTCCGTCTAGGGCCTGAACCGAGAGCGGAGGTTCAAATGGATCACATGGGACCTTTAACCACCCTAGCTGTAGCAGCGCTGATCAGGTTGTGGTCAGAACCGGAGTCAATGAGGGCCTGAACCTGGTGAGCCTGGCYGCCGATGATTAGCATAGCAGGGAGTAGGGGATGTGGTTCTGGGAGTCTRTCTGTAGGAGCACCCTCTAGTGCTCCCAGCCTGACTAGAGGGCGCCTCCTTTTGATGGGCAGTTCTTAAATAAATGTCCAGAAGCTCCGCAGTAGAAACAGGCTCTCTCCTGGCAAAGCTGACGCCTCTCCTCTGAGATTCGAGTTCCGTCTAGCTGCATGGGCTCCTCCTGATCGTTCAGTCTCGGAGGAGGGGGCCCGTGAGCCATCTTGGGGCGGGGGGAGGTTCTGCTAGCAGGGGGCGATCTCCTGTAGGTCCGTCTAGAACGGAGGCGCACATCATCCCGACCAGCAAGATCCATGAGTCCGTTAAGGTCGGTGAGTAGCTCCTGAGAGATGAGTTCATCTTTGACTGCCTCGGATAACCCTTCGAGGAAGATGTCAGATAGGACCCTGTCGTTCCATTCACCTTAATGGCATAATCGTTAACAAAGCGAAGCATGTTCCTTGGCGAARTTTTATCAACCTGCTCCCGGCCTCCCCGTCAACATGAGAGCGATCAAAAACCCTCCTCAGCTCCTTGGAGAACGCCTCAAAGTTGTTACAATAACTTCGTTCTGAGGAGAGGGTGGAGGCTTGAAGCTCAAAAATCAGTGAGCACTGAGAGAGAAAATATCTGCATGTTCCTGGCTGTCCTCCATAGGTGGGCGGGCTGGTAAGTGTGGCTCGTGTGGGGTTTCAGGGCTTGTGACGTGCGTTGGGGAAAGCCGGAGCTGTTGCATCTGAGTGGTGACGTCGGCAAGAGTTTGCCTAGTGGTGAGGAGTTCTTGCTGCTGTTTCCCAAGGAGGGCGCCCTGGCTCTCCAGGGCCAGCCTCATCCTGTCATACTCTGCTAGATCCATCACGTCTGGACGGATTATTCTGTCAGAAATGAACGACGAACTAGCGAAGAGGTGGATCCAGACGCAGAGAAGCAGAGGTGGTCTTGAGATGCTTGAGCTGGGTGAAACAGAAGTTGGGTGTTGTGGAGAGACGAGAAGCAGAGCCGTGGTCARGGAGCAAAAGCGGGAGTTCTGTTCCATCAAGTCCAACTGTAAAATACCTTGGTGTTTTTATAGATTCCAGTCTTTCACCTAGCATTCTTTCACCTCAGAAATATTGCCAAGATATGAAACATATTGTCACTAAATGATACAGAAAAATTATTTCATGCTTTTATCACCTCTAGGTTGGATTATTGTAATGCCTTACTGTCTGGCTGTTCAACTAGGTACAAAAAAGCTTCAGTTAGTTCAGTATATAGCAAGCAAGAGTCCTCACTATAACCAGAAGATAATATACGAGCACATCATCCCTATATTATCCACACTGCATTGGCTCCCTGTGAAATTTTGCATCGATTTTAAAATACTATGTTTGACATATAAAGGATTAAATGGTCTTGCACCGCAGTGTGAGTGAACTGCTTGTGTCTTATGATCCGCCACACCTACTTCGATCAAAGGATGCAGGCTGATTGTCAATACCATGTATTATGCAAAGTACAGCAGGAAGCAGAGATTTTTCTTACAAAGTCCCAAAGTCTAGGCTAAAAACCTATTTATTTCGTCAAACATTTTTGGAAATAGATTTGCCTTGGTAGGGGACTCATGGACGTAGAGTATTATGGAGAACTGGTATGTTTAGATACTGTCTTCCCCACTCTTACTGATTACTCCGGTTTGTTGATAAAGTGATTAGTTGCTTTAGATCTCAGGGAGCCCTTATGTCCATGTCTCCTTCTGGCTCTCCCTTTTAGGAGTCCCTGCTTGCATCCTACACTATATATACATTCACCTTTTACATTGCGCGACTGTGACCATACCTTACTGTTTTCTCTCCTTCTCTTCTGCTCTCTCCTCTTCTCTCTTTCCCTCGCCCTGTCTTTCTGTCGAGCTACACGTCGGTCCTGAGCTGCCAGTGAATCAGACCCATCTGCCCTCTGGAACTGTCTCCAGATCTCGTCCTGGGGTCCACTTTGGGTCTTTGCCTATGTCTTTGGACTTTCTGCGCGCTTTGTCTTGTCTTTAGTTTTATTTTTTTTTTTTACGTCGGCTCTGATACCTTACTGGTGCTACCTAATGATTGCACAAAGTGCGGAGCCTTCAGGTCCATTAAATAGACACACCGCCAGGTGAGGTGTATCCAGGCTGTTTGCCTTGTGGTGGCGTTGCCTGGCAACCGCATTTATAAATCGCCGTGCCTCTGTCTGTTTGGAACGGGGTAGCAGATCGGCCCGTTCTGAACAGTGCAGAGGATTTTTGTGTGGTTCTGCCGCTTGTGAGACCCACATTGTCACATACCCCTCCACTATCTGGACCATGCAAAACTCTTTAATGGGTTTGGGGTCCTGTGTATGCTGAGCGGGAAGCACTCAGTCGCTCAGGCTCTTGGCATCGAGACTAGTGGCTCGCCACTCGATCACCATTGGTTAGTGTATAGCGGCAAATAACATGCGAGGTCTAGTTCGGTTTGGGATGGGACTTTGACAGGGTTTTACATCCCAGTAGCCCTGAGGGGCAGTAGTAAGGGGTACTGGGGCAGGAGACGCTGGGACTGGGAGTTGGGTGCCATTAATGGAGTTTAGAGTGCATTGACATCCCTATAAAACAGAATGGGCCAGCCAGTCGATGCGAGGGTTGTGACAATGTAGACAGGTGAAGCCCAGCACTATTCTGTTCTGGCACCAGAGCTGCCAGAAACAAGATTCAATCAGCGTGTCTTCCAAGCCATAGTATAACTGGGGCCATCCTTTGTGTCACACACCCCGACTTAATTGGCTGTCCAGCCAGGGAGACCAACGGGATGGAGTGGGCTAACTGGAATGCTCAGTGCTGCAGCTAGCCTCATGTCCATAAAATTCACCATGGCCCCCGAATCAATGAGCACCTCCGTTTGAGTCCTCCGGATCCTTATCCCTGAGAGCGTAGTTGGTAGGAAGAGACCTGCATGACGGGATCTTGAGTTTAGAGTTGAAACTGACCTTAATCCATGTAGAAAGTGCCCAAACCCTCACAAAACTCATGCAAATGTGTGACATGTCATGGCTTACTCCAAAAAAGGTATGTAAGTTTTGAAAACTGAACTTTCAAAGATGTATGGACAGATCATTGTATGTTTATTCTTCCTACATTTATTTGTGTAATAAATATATTTTTAGAGGGTAATGTAGGTTTTCATTAGTTTTAAGTTGAATTCTACTCAAACTCACAGATGGGTAATGCATGTGAGAGTCGAGTGTCTTAAAGCCAAGTGTCTTAATGATTATCCAATGCGAAAAGAAATATGTAAATAAGCTGTTCCCTTTCAAAAGCTACAGTCGTTGCTGCATGAAAACGCTATGGGAACATCTCTTTGTTCTCCGGTTGGGAAGCCTGTGTGTATCAAAACTCTGAATACTTCAGCTTATAACCTCAGTCAGGTGACGTCACCCGATAAGGTTATAAATAGGAGTGAACCGGAAACATCCTCAGATCTTTTTGTCTTCAGGACCGATTTGTGTTTGTGCGTGTATGTGCAACAGAATCATGGTAGGAAAGAAAAACTTTACATACCGATAATAGAGAGATGCGTGCCTCCATGTGATAGATTTCTTTTGCAGGGCGATCTCCACGACTTTGAGTGTTTGGGTTTCAAGAAGTGTGTGTTGTGATCTCCTCCCTATTAAGGCGCTTCGCGTGCGGTTCGCTTTCTTTAAAGAGACGGTGCATTCCTGGGGCTCGCGTGTGTATGAGACGGTATTTCCCCCCTCTCTCTCTCTCTCCCCGGATCAGAAAGTTTTTAGCGCCCGCTTCTCAAGCGCACTCCAGCACTTCTTGTGATCGGGGGTAAGAGACTTCCTACCTTGGTTCCATGAAGATAGCGTGCCGATCAGGCAGATGCACATGAGACGGACTTCCCCCTTTCTCTCGCGTTCTCCCTGGATCAGGAAGTTTTAGCGTCCGCTTCTCAAGCGCGCGCCGGCGCTTTTTGTGAACGGGCCGGAGAGATTTCCTCTGTCGCCGCAAAAAAAATAAAAATAAAAATTAAAATTCCCCAAGCGCTCAAAGTTAGACGACAGGTTTCTGTCGGGAGGCCAACCTCCATGACAAGTTAACTCTTTCATGGAATAAGCCTTATTCATCCCGTTTTATGATGATGCCCCAGATTGAAGAGACGCTTGTGAGCTATCTCTCTCCTGGGAGCTCATCCTCCCTGAAAAAGCCCACACTGCCCATCAAGCGGTGTAGACTAACATCTTCGTTGGTGGGGAAAGCTTTTCAGGCAGCGGGTGAGGCTGGTGCTGCTCTGCACACCATGTCGGTTTTGCAGGCATACCATGCTCACCTGCTGAGAGTTCTGAGCACTGGCGGGTCTATCAATGACGCCGGGGCACAGATTTATTTCTCCGTGCCACCAAGCAGACAACCCGTGCCATCAGCCATTCTATGGCTGCCGCAATCGCCACGGAGAGACATCTGTGGTTTAACCTCATGGGCATCGAGGTCAGGGATCGCGTTTTCNTCCTCCTGATCGTTCAGTCTCGGAGGAGGGGGCCCGTGAGCCATCTTGGGGCGGGGGGAGGTTCTGCTAGCAGGGGGCGATCTCCTGTAGGTCCGTCTAGAACGGAGGCGCACATCATCCCGACCAGCAAGATCCATGAGTCCGTTAAGGTCGGTGAGTAGCTCCTGAGAGATGAGTTCATCTTTGACTGCCTCGGATAACCCTTCGAGGAAGATGTCAGATAGGACCCTGTCGTTCCATTCACCTTAATGGCATAATCGTTAACAAAGCGAAGCATGTTCCTTGGCGAAGTTTTATCAACCTGCTCCCGGCCTCCCCGTCAACATGAGAGCGATCAAAAACCCTCCTCAGCTCCTTGGAGAACGCCTCAAAGTTGTTACAATAACTTCGTTCTGAGGAGAGGGTGGAGGCTTGAAGCTCAAAAATCAGTGAGCACTGAGAGAGAAAATATCTGCATGTTCCTGGCTGTCCTCCATAGGTGGGCGGGCTGGTAAGTGTGGCTCGTGTGGGGTTTCAGGGCTTGTGACGTGCGTTGGGGAAAGCCGGAGCTGTTGCATCTGAGTGGTGACGTCGGCAAGAGTTTGCCTAGTGGTGAGGAGTTCTTGCTGCTGTTTCCCAAGGAGGGCGCCCTGGCTCTCCAGGGCCAGCCTCATCCTGTCATACTCTGCTAGATCCATCACGTCTGGACGGATTATTCTGTCAGAAATGAACGACGAACTAGCGAAGAGGTGGATCCAGACGCAGAGAAGCAGAGGTGGTCTTGAGATGCTTGAGCTGGGTGAAACAGAAGTTGGGTGTTGTGGAGAGACGAGAAGCAGAGCCGTGGTCARGGAGCAAAAGCGGGAGTTCTGTTCCATCAAGTCCAACTGTAAAATACCTTGGTGTTTTTATAGATTCCAGTCTTTCACCTAGCATTCTTTCACCTCAGAAATATTGCCAAGATATGAAACATATTGTCACTAAATGATACAGAAAAATTATTTCATGCTTTTATCACCTCTAGGTTGGATTATTGTAATGCCTTACTGTCTGGCTGTTCAACTAGGTACAAAAAAGCTTCAGTTAGTTCAGTATATAGCAAGCAAGAGTCCTCACTATAACCAGAAGATAATATACGAGCACATCATCCCTATATTATCCACACTGCATTGGCTCCCTGTGAAATTTTGCATCGATTTTAAAATACTATGTTTGACATATAAAGGATTAAATGGTCTTGCACCGCAGTGTGAGTGAACTGCTTGTGTCTTATGATCCGCCACACCTACTTCGATCAAAGGATGCAGGCTGATTGTCAATACCATGTATTATGCAAAGTACAGCAGGAAGCAGAGATTTTTCTTACAAAGTCCCAAAGTCTAGGCTAAAAACCTATTTATTTCGTCAAACATTTTTGGAAATAGATTTGCCTTGGTAGGGGATATATAAAATGCACGGATGCAGCTCTGGTTCTATGATTCCAGGGCATCCGTATTCTGAACTGTATAGACGACTGGCTGATCCTGGCTCAGCCTTAGTAGCTAGCACTTCGACATCGGGATGTCGTCCTAGCTCAACTCCATTCTTTAGGATTGAGACTCAGCACCACGAAAGGCGTTCTCTTTCYTGTTCAGAGGACAACATATTTTGGTGTCACATTTGATTCAATCACAAGGCGAGCATTGCTGTTTCCCGCTCGTGTTGAACCCATCCTCCAACACCCTGAAGGAAATCAAGCTAGGCCAGAAAATGACTCCATCACTTTCAGAGATCTTTAGGTCTCCTGGCAGCTGCGTCCACGATAATACCTTTGGGCCTTCTGCACATGAGAGCATTTTCAGTTGTGGCTGAGCGCCAGGGGATTTCACTCAAGGGCCAATCCCCAGAGGCTAATAAGGGTTACGCGCCGGGGGCTTCATACCCTTTCTATATGGTTCAAACCCCGGTTTCTGATTTTGGGTCCCACTTTAGGTCCGTCTTGTTGTCGCAAGATGCTAATGACAGACGCTTCCCTCACGGGCTGGGGTGCGGTCTTGGATGGCTGTCCAGCACAAGGAAGCTGGAGAGGTCATCTTCTCGCATGGCACACCAATTACCTTGAAATGATGGTTCTGTTTCTGTCCCTGAAACACTTCCTCCAGCAGTTGAGAGGCTACCATGTCCTAGTGCGGGTGGACAACACTGYRGTAGTCYYGYAYATAAATCRCMAGGGTGRACTGYGCTCGCGCCGCTTGAACAAGCTAGCGCACCAGGTTCTGCTTTGGGCACAGTCCCTTTCCCTCAGGGCGATTTACATTCCGGGGCACATGAATGTAGGAGTGGAATTGCTATCCAGACAAGCTGTGACACATGGGGGAATGGAAACTCCACCCCGAAGTAGTCCGTCAAATCTGGGAAAAATTGTATGTAGCAGAGGTGGACCTCTTCTACTCACAAGAGGCAGCACAATGTCCCCTTTACTACTCTGGCTCCTCCAGCTCCCCTGGGTCTGGACGCGATGGCCCTCACGTGGCCCAGATTACGCCTTTATGCGTTTCCTCTGATAGTTCTGCTCCCATGAGTCCTGGCGAGGGTCCGTCAACAAGGTTTGCGCCTCTAATCAATAGCGCCCCATTGGCCGACCAAAGTGTGGTTCTCAGATCTAATATCTCTCCTCGACGGCTTACCCTGGGTGATTCCAGTGAGGAGGGATCTTATGTCTCAGCCGCAGGGGACAATACTTCATCCTCGGCCAGAGTTCTGGAACCTTCACATCTGGCCCCTGAAGCGGACCAACTAAGAGATGCTGGTCTTCCAGTCAGCGTAAGTGAAACCAGAGTTTCTGCAAGAAAATTTGTCCTCTGGCTTATGCCCTAGTAATCTCAGAACATACAAAGCCGCTATTTCGGCATGCTCTGACCGATGGGGTTTCTGTGGGAAAGCACCATTTAGTTGCCCATTTTATTTGTGGAGCTAAACGGTTGGGGCTGACCACTAGAGCAATGGTCCCTTCGTGGGACTTAGCTATTGTGCTCGAAGGTCTGGCTGACACCCCTTTCGAACCACTAGAGTCAGTGCCTGTCAGGCTTCTGTCTCTTAAGATGGTTTTTCTCATGGCTATTACTTCTTCAAAGAGGATTAGGGATCTGCAGGCTCTGTCAGTCTCCCCATCCTGCCTAGACTTTGCCCCTGGTCTAATCAAAGCTATTCTGCATCCTTACCCGAACTATCTTCCGAAGATTCCATTCTTGACCATGCACCTAGTCGTTCTCGAAGCCTTCGGTCCTCCGCCTTTAACAGCTCCAGAGCAGGAAAGACTTCACTTACTGTGTCCAGTACGTGCCCTGCAGATTTACGTCCACCGCACTAGCCAGTGGAGTAAGTCAGAGCAGCTTTTCATTTGTCATGGGGGCCGCAACCGGGGGGGGCAGCCGCCACTAGACAGACGTTGTCACACTGGGTGAGAGATGCTATTGCCCTAGCCTATGAGGCGCGTGGTCACACTTTGCCTCTGGGAATCAGGACTCATTCGACTAGGGGGATTCCCTCATCAATTGCTCTGGCAAGAGGCGTCCCCTTGCAGCAGGTGTGCGATGCTGCAGGCTGGTCCTCTCTGCACACGTTTGTTGGATTTGATAGTCTGGATGTCAATGCTACTCCGGGCTCGCGGATCCTCGAGTCAGCATCCAGAGCTAGGTCTGAGACCTCCTTGGCTATTGTGCGCACACAACCTGGGGGTCCAGACACTTGCAGTGAGGCGGCGTTGGTATTCTCGGTCCCATAGCATTTTCACGCAGCATCGAGTGTAGCTTTTGTAAGGGAACATCTCGGGTTACTTAGCTGTAACCCTGTTCCCTGATAAAGCGGGAACGAGATGCTGCGTTCCGAGGCCGCACTGCTGGTGTGCCTGGATGTCCTTCAGACAAAATTGACCTGAGGATGTTTCYGGTTCACTCCTATTTATAACCTGCAAGTGCACCTTATCGGGTGACGTCACCTGGCTGAGGTTATAAGCCGAAGTATTCTGTGTTTTGATACACACAGGCTTCACAACCGGAGAACAAAGAGATGTTCCCATAGCATTTTCACGCAGCATCTCGTTCTCGCTTTATCAGGGAACAGGGTTACAGCTAAGTAATCTGAGACGATGTGACAAAACTTTTACAATATGACTAAAAAGATTAAACTTTTTAGTGTAGAACAAGTTTATGCAAGATGTGCATTTGTCAAATAAAGCAACCATGTAGTAAATATTGCTTGACAGTTCAGCTGTTTTTTTTTTTGTTTTTTTTTTACACAACAGTGGCCTCAGGCTAATGGATAATTCATACATAGTTTATTGTGTTGGGCAAAGGTAACATCTAGCCACTTGGAAAAATAATAATGCTTAGACAATTATGTATAAATTGCAACAGGGCTACTTTTATTATTTCACAGCATCAGCATGTCACAGCTTCATGAAAGAGCATTTACTATCCAGGGTCGTTATTGGTATTCTAAAAGAAAATCAGCCTTAGAACATTTATCTATACCTGTATTGAAAAATGGACTACAGACAGTTAACCTATTTGCAATGCATTTGATTACTGTTTTTTCTTCCATCTAAATAACAGAGACAGAACATATCACACCAGGACTTAAACTTCATCGGTTTCTAATGATACCACAGAATTTATAGAGCACACCGCCCACACAATCTTGGCTCTGCTTAAGTATTCAGTCTTCAAAAACTAAAAAAAAAAACAGATTTGGTTGTAAAAAGAATTTGAATGTGCATTCTAATACTTTATTTGGAAACCCAATACACCTTCTAATTAACAGCAGTTAAAACCAAGCACTTTCCTTAATACTAACTTCAAACATCAGAAACATCCAATGGCATGAATATAGGTACAGTTGGTCTGGATTGAGTAACTAAGAAACTGGTGAAATTCAAAGATCTTTATCCAATAGATGATCATCAACACCCACCACAAGAAGGGTAAGCCATAAAGATGGTCATTGAAAGGGCTGGCTGTTCGAAGCTACCTGTATAAAAGCCTTTTATTGAACCTTTACTGGAAAAGAAAAGTGTGATATGGAAAAGTGCACAAACAACAGAGATGACCATAGACTTAAGAAGATTGTTAAGCAATCCGACTGAAGGACCTGGGAGAGATTCACAAGGAGTGGAATGAGTTTTGAGTCACTGCATCAAGAGCCACCACATGCAGATACGTTTTCAGGAAATACAATTGCAACTGTGGCATTCCCAACATTAAGCTACTCCTGAATCAGACACAACGTCAGAAGCATCTTAACTGGGTAAAGGGAAAAAAAAGAACTGGACTGTTGCTCAGTGGTCCAAAGTTCTCTTTTCAGATGAAAGTAAATTTTGTATTTGAAAATCAAGGTCCCAGAGTGTGGTGGGACAGCGAGAGAATCTATAATGAATTTGGGTGCTGTGTCATCTGCTGGTGTTGGTGCACTGTATTTTATTAAGAGATTTTAGAGCACTTCATAGATCCTTCTGCAAAATGTATAGAGAGATTTCCCTAATCAATTTCCTTTTCAAGCAGAACTGAGCAACCGCCAAGAGTGGCAAAACTACCACTAACCTGAGCAACCAACTTGCCTAGCCTGAAGCACATTGAGAATCTCTAGGATATTTAAGAGGACAACAAGAAACAGTCTCACAAAAAATACAGATAAGCTGTGCTTCATTCAGTAACTCCTGAGCAGTACCACAGTCTGATTGTCACCATGCCATGCCACACTGATTCAGGAAGTTGTGCTAAATGAGCCCTGACCGAGTATTGAGTGCATCATGCGCACTCCTAACTCGACCGTCACAAGTTGCGATACGGTCGCAATTCAGGAAGCATAAAAGGAGACAAGATGGCGCTTCACATTCGCTCAGTCATTGAGTTTGCCCTTGCTATYGCCGACGCTTCATCCGTCTAAACGCGAGTACTCACTTCCTTGGGTTTTGCTTTCGATTGAGTGTGTGTTATTAGAACACGGGGTTTCTTTGTGTAAACTCTTGCTCTTGCACCAAGAGAGTTCTAAAAATAACCAGCGTGGTTATCCTGCCTGCTCGCGCTACTTCCGCGTTTGGGTTTACCGTCCACGTTACAGGGCTAACTGCTAGTCTTCTGGTCCGTCTCAGGTTACATTGTGACAGAATGACTGAGCCATCAGCAGTAAACCCAACAGATTACGCTCACCTCTGTGATGTGGTTAACCGGCATGCCGAGCTGATCGAGCAGCTGCACAGTGAAATCGTGACTCTYCACAGTGGCATCCAAGACGTCCGAGGTGGCGGAGCTATKGCAGGAAAACGCGGCCCCCTGTCACCCTTCCAACGTTTACCTAGCTTTACCGGATAAGTGGGATGCCACGGATGGGAAGTGCAGTGTTTTTCTAACCGCGCTGGATCTCGTGTTTGAGTTTAATTCCACCAGACACTCCATGAGCCGCTTATCTCCTGGACCCAAAACTGGATTCTACAGCAGGGGCCGACGTGCACCGAACTCTGCCTACGAGCCCAGGCTGGGACGTGTTCTAGGGAGTCTGAGGCCCCCGAGGTCGACACAGACAACATCCGGACAGACTACCGCGACCTGGCTGTAGTGTTCTGTAAAAGATGCGTCATCCATCTAGCTCCTCATCACCCCTATGACCTGGCCATCGACCTTCAGCCAGGTTATGTCCCACCCTGTGGCCACCTCTACTCACTATCCACCACCGAAATGCAGGCGATGGAGGAGTACGTTTCCAGCGGACTTCGCCAAGGTACCACCCAGCCCTCCTCCTCACCTGCCGCTGCAGGGTTCTTCTTCGTAAAGAAATGCGATGGAAGTCTACGTCCCTGGTGCCACCATCTTTACTAAGCTGGACCTCCGGAGCGCCTACAACTTGGTGCACATTAGAGAGGGCAATGAGTGGAAGACGGCCTTCATCACCACTACAGGACACTACGAAAGTCTGGTCATCCCCTTTGGTCTTTGCAACACACCTGCTCTGACTCATCCATCATCTCACCCCTTCAACCTCACCTCAACGGCCATCTCCGCCTTCCACAAACTCCATCACCGCTTCACCACTGCTCCCATCCTCCTTCCTGCTGGCCATAAAGTGGGCCTTGGAGGAATGGCGACACTGGCTCCTACCACCAGACCACCGTCTGGACCAACCACCAGACCACCGTCTGGACCGACCACCAGACCACCATCTGGACCGACCACCAGACCCTCATCACCATCCGCACTTTAAAACAGCTTAACCCCAGACAGGYGCGTTGGGCACTGTTCTTCGAAAACTAGAAYTTCCACCGGTCATACCACCCGGGGTCCAAGAACACCAAGGCCGACGCCCTCTCAYGACAGCAGGAGGAAGACRCTCCTCGGACGGACCCTGCGCCCGTCCTACCACCCACCACGATCCTTGCACCACTCCGTTGGGACTTAGAGACGAGGGTTCGCCAAGCACAGACTGCGGAGACCGAACAGGCAGGTGTGCCGCCTGGTTGACTCTATGTGCCCGACGCCATCAGGACTGATGTCCTCCAGTGGGGACATTTCTCATTTGGGCTGAACTGTCCCATAACCTCCACACATCCTCCGCCACCACCCTAAGTCCATTTGATGTATGCTACRGTTTCCAGCCTCCAATGTTCGACCATCAAGAATCGGAGGTTGAAGTACCATCGGCCCAACAGTTGGTCCGCCGATGTCGACGGCTCTGGAACCAAGCAAACAACGCCATCCGACGCACYAACACCCGCTACACTCTTCAACATCACCGTCGACACCCACCGGAACAATTGTACCATGTAGGTGACAAGGTATGTCTAGCTACAAGAAACCTACACCTGCAGACAGAGTCACGCAAGTTATCTCCGGCCCATACCCATAAGATTCATTGGCCCATACCTCATCATCCTCTGGATTAAACATGTCACCTACTGGCTCCAGCTGGCTGCGGCGCTCCCGATCCATCCGGTATTTCACACTTCCCAACTCAAACCCTTCACCACATCCCCCATGGTGTACACCTGTGCCCTATGATGGGTTGGCATCCCATCCAGGGTGTCCCCTGCCTTGGGTCCTGAGCCCTTCCTTGAAGAGGCTTCAGGCCTTACACTGGATAAGCAGTATGAAAAATKAATGTTAAATGGTTGGCAAAATACCATCAGTGTTACATCGGAGTTAAAAATAAACCATAAAAATGCAGACTAAAATAGAAAAAAAAATCTTTTTTACCATAATTAATTATAGTTCAATAGGCTACAGAATTGTTAATACTCTGTTACTTCGTCATGTTTGTTATTTTTATGCTGTGGCTATGAGAAGATGAGAAACAGTCTACATAATTATTATATACACTTATTTTCTGATACCTATAATTTATTACATTTTCAGGCTTGATTGACTTTTTCTAAAGACAAAATGGCCTAAATTAATTTGAAAAAATCAGTTTCAAAGTATTATGCAACCTTTCCTTCATGAACTGTTTCATGTACTGTACTGTGATATATTGTGTAAAAGCCATTAACAAGCCACACACACACACATTCTCCCTAAGGTTGGGAGATTTACAATGTGATGATGTCACAAGCATCCACCATCCATGCTCATAAGTGTACCGAGTAAAACAGGCTGTGCTCTCGGAATCAGAATCTGATTTAAGTAACTTATCTACGCAATATGATGCATACTGCTACAAAAATGTTCAACAGAAGAAGGGAAAAAGAAGAAGTACTGCAAAAGAAGAAAAAGAAGAAAAAAATAAATTTTATTTGTTTAAATTATTTTTGTATAAAAATGTTTAACATATAAATACAAATATAAAACATTATTTAAATATATTTCATGTGTATGAGATCTGATAACTGAAGCCTAAAGCTAAATACAAAATTAAAAACAAAACAGCATGGCCCATCACACCAAGACAGCCATCTGTGTCTATATCTTGGTTAATGTCAATTGCAGCCAACTTAGCCATTTGTAGTTGTTAATAAGCACATGCATGGAGAAGAAGGCAGAATGCAGCATTAGCATCAGTTTTAAAATATGGGGTTAGTTATTCTCACATGACAGGTGTTAGCCTCCCAGGGTGGTAGCTGGCTGGTAGATATGGGAAAGTGGATAGGAATTTGTAGATGACCAAGCTAGGGAGACATTTTCCAGTAAAAAATATTGTGCATCTAATTCAGACCCCCACCAGATTTCAGGTCCATGTGTCAACAGTTTTAAAGCAATAATACATTTGATTTACTGAGAAAATAATTACTATGAGCATGATTTAAGTCATACGACAGTCCGCCCAGAAGTTACTCACTTTTAGATGAACATACCGAGTAACAATGAGTGTATAAATTACCATTACATTGCCTAATAGTGGACTTGTACAGGAAAGAGGATGGTAGGGTGGAGTTTTTCAATACTCAATTCAGATAATAATACTTAGACATTCAAATAGTTCAGGATCAGCTGCTTTTAACAAAACAGGAAAAATGGAGTGTGGATGGTGTATTAAAGAAGTGAGGACGCAGCTGGTACAAAACTAGGCCACACGAGCAATATGCCAAGCCCCTCAGTCCAAATCAAGTCCAGTGTTTGTGAGAAGAGGCTCAAATCAAGCTTAGGAAAGAAAAGAGGATTAATGGCGGTTGTTCAAAACTGATTTGGGGATTTTCTGAATCACACTGGCAGACAGTGGACACAGATAGGGGCTGTTTTTAGACAGAACACTGCTTTAAATGTCTGTGTAGTCATCCGGGGCAATTTTAATTCATGAAATTGTAGATATAGACAAACCTGACATTTTGTTATTCTTTTTGTTAACATCAGCAATTGATCAAGCATTCGCACAAAAATAAACAAGACACAAGAAAACCGTGAAAGTATGTTGGTTAACATATGTATGAGGTATGGTGTTATGAGGTTGTTAAATTGGACTTATAAATAATAAACTACAAACGCAGCATCCCGCTGCTGTAAAATAGTCCTTGTTTCAAGCTTAACGTAAACAGTCAGTTAGTACCACCTAATTTAATTCATTGCGTTTTTGGGTTCAAACTCAAAAAAACTTAGCTGATCATAGCAGGTCTTAAGCCCTATTCACATGGGATTAGTATTGCCTGGTAACCTCTATTCGTTTGTATTAATTGCAGTGGTTGTCTGTGATCTTAATCCCATGCGATTCGGCCATGTCTGTCATTTTTAAAGTAAAATTTCCCTGCAAATAACCTACCATATTTTGCTAAACACAGAGGTCCTGTGATAATACTAGTCTGGTGCAAATCAGTATGTCTGTGATTTGGCCAGGATTTGGCAAGGTTATATATAWTTTTTTTCAAGGTTTTTGTTTCCTGTGCCTTTTTATCTAACATCTGTGAAGAATGGAGGCTTTGTTGAAGGGATCTGAAAGTATGTTAGGTGCTGGGTCATATCGCCRTAAACCATGCAGATAAGAGAAAGCTGAAACCATTAGAAGAGTGAAAGCAAAAAGAATGATCACACAAGGTCCCCAGATAATACTAATCCTGTGCAAATAGGGCTTTAGTATTAGGCAAATACAATCTCAGACAAACATCATCATCATACTGGAGCATTCAGGTGTGCRGTAACATAATGGCAATAGAAAATGACATAAGCAATGGTCTTAGAGATGCAATTGTTGATACACATAATTCTGGAAAGCATTATAAAATAGTTTCCAAACTATTTGTTCAACATTCTACAGTGAGAAAGACTATTCACAAGTGGAAGGCATTCGCGACAATCTTCCCAGGAGTGGACGTCCATTTGAATGCTCAGAGAAGTCCCTAAAAAAATGCTCAGAGAAGTCCCTAAAAAATCCCATGAGCTACAGCTCAGACCCTACAGGCCTGAGCATGTTAAATGTGGTTGGACAGCACATTAGAAAAAGACAACAATTTTGGTTTGGAAGGGCTGTGTAAAGAGGGGGTTCGCAAACTTCCATGTAAACAAAGCACAAGGTTTCTGGAACAATATCATATGGACAGATGAAACCAAACTGGAGTTGCTTGTCCTTAATGTCCAGCACCATGTTTATGGAAACCAAACAGTATTTTAACAGAAACGCCTCATACCCACTGTCAGTCACAGCGGTGAAGGGGTGATGTTTTTTGCTTGTTTTGCAGCCAGAGGACCTGGGCATTTGCAGTCATCAAATTGACTATGAACTCCTCTGTTTACCAGATTAGAATACTCTAGAGTATTGTTGAAGGGTAACACATACTCTAGAATACTCGAGTATTCTAGAGGCAAATAAAAAAGCTATTTGTCTAATGGCTAAAGTTTGAGTGAAATTGGGTCATGAAACAAGATAATGATCTGGAACACACTGGTAAATCTATATCAGAATGGGTGAAAAATAAAAGAATCAAGGTTTTGGAATGGCCTAGTCAAAGTACAGAACTCAACCCAAATGAACCACTGTGGAGAGATTTTAAAAGAGAGCTGTGGATTAGGGTTGGGTATCGTTTTTTTTTTCTTTTCGATACCGGTGCCAAATCAATACTTTTAAACTGGTACCGATGCCAAAATGGTGCCTGAACCGATACTTTCCAAAAGCCACAGAATGATGGTGGATGACTCATTTTATGCTTAAAATTTAACAATATATTAAAAGTATAATTAGCCTTCTTTGCAATGGTAAATGGGATCACTGTTGTAGTACTAATACTGGAAAGCCATAATTATAAACAGAATCCATGTTACATTAGTATTTTACAAATCGTTTGACCATTTGTTAGCATGAATGCAAGATTTGCATTTTGCAATTAACATTACATTAGCCTACTACTAACCTGCGGAAAGACTACTGCCATCATCATAATCGGTGGACTCTTTTTTGCTACGGTTGGTATGAATGGGGTTGGGGTCATCCACACCAATAGTGCCAGTTGTTGTCTGTAAGCTGTCAAACGGTGCATCCCTCTGCTTTTAAGTTTATTCCGTGTGCCCTCAAATGTTTCATTAGATTTGACGTGTTTCCCCCTTTACATGCAACTGCTGTAAAACATTTAGGTGTCAGAATCCTTTCTTTTGAAATATAGCCAGTTATATATTTTAGTTTAGTTACAATATAGTTTAGTTTTAGGCATTTCAACGCAAGTTAATTTAGCAAGTTACGATAGCGGTAGACCACCTGTTGCCATCAGAGCAAGTATAACGTTAGTTGCTGCATTCATGCGCATCTCGGATGGTCTCATTTCCTGATGATTTGTGCTTTTAATTTTTTAAACTTTTAATCTACAAAAATTAAATGGACAGTAACATTACTGCAACAATGTTTTGGATTTGTATTATCAAATCTTTCTGAAGTCCTCAAGATTTTTCTAATTAAGGAAATAATTTATTTTTCCGATCATTTGGGTCTACAGGCTAATAAATCAGGGAATTACTTAGCATTGCCTAAATGTTTATAGTTTTTGCCTTCACTGTTATTAAATAATTATAGGCAATGCCATGCATAATCAAAAAGTAGCAAACATTTATGCATATCCAGAATGCCAGAATGCTATAAAAACCTAATTTTACTATTTTTACCCACTGCTCAATGTCTCAACAAGAGTTCATTTTAATGAAGGCTTTTAAGCAAAATGTATTCCGTTCTCAGTTGAAATTAGGCTTATTAACAGCAAGAGCTGTTTCAATGAATGTCGCAGATCTGTGTGACGCAACTCAGCAAATGCGGTATCATCAGAGACGCACAGGTTTGTGCAGAGCAGGTGAGACCAGCGGCAATGAGCTGGCAGCGCGATGTACGCAAAAGTGGAGCGTCTGCGAGAGCGGGTGGTGGGCGGCTTTCTCCTTGATAAACAGGCCTCAGATGCAGACGAGTCTAGAGAGACAGGAGACACTTGTAAGGTCCAGTTCAGTTTCTTTCTGCTCCCTGGATGGAAGCACCCCCATCTGTGTTCCTGTGTTGTGAGCTGGATCTGTGAACCACAGAGAACGAGAAGTCCTGTATGGAGAGAAATCTTCTTGTTATACGGGCTCTTGTTATATTTCGCTCTTGCCAATCACTGTAAAGGAGCGTGATCAGTTATTAGTGTGAAGTGCCGCCATTCTAAATAGTACCGTAGCTTCTCTACTGCCCACTTACAGTTTTTGCCAATCTTACACACTAAAAGCGAATGCTTAGACCAAAGGCTCAATACTTAAACTTCTTGTAGCACAGCGTTAAACACAGTGTAACCATAGCTTAAACACATTTTCAAGTTTGTACTTTGTTCACAAATGTGTAAGAAACTTAATGCGAAACACTACACACGTTTTCTTAGATTAGACACTTTGTCCAATACCAAAATCACCTGTTATCATTGGGAAAACACTGCTGCACACAAAACAATGCTCACCTGGCAATTATGGTCACTCACATACACACCTGAAAGCACTTGCACAAAAACAGAACACCAATCAGTCTGAGCCTTAGAACAAATAGGCCCCAGGTAAGACATTTTGAGAACTATGCAAACATGGAGGCAACAAGAGTGAGAGGAGGACAATGAGAGACAGGAGTAGGACGTGGAAGAGGACGAGGTCGAAGACCCGAGCGGAGACGTGTATCAGATGACATCAGGGCTACTCTGGTCGACCATGTGAGAAATCATTACAGGTCCATGAGAGAGGCTGGGCAAAGAGTCCACCCTAACCTCAGTCGGTACACAGTAGCATTGATAATAAGGACATTCCGACTGGAGAAAAGGTATATCTTCAAATATATACTCTACCTACTGTATGTGTCACATGATTCTGTAGCAYACAAAAATGGGTAGTGCTATGATGTATATCTAAAGAAATACAATTGTGATGTTACAGCACTGTGTACGGTTTACAGTTACAGTATGTGAAAAAGAACACGAAAAATGACATCTTGCGGTGGCATTTTCGACAGAATGGTTGGACGACCTCCTCAAAGTGGAAGGGAGCGGCTYTTCACTCTACAACAAGAGCTTGCCATTACTGAGATGGTGCGAGAAAATAATGCAATCCGACTTTGTGAGTTGCAACAACGCATAATTGCAGATGGAAATGTAATCGGCAATATCAACAGGGTTAGCATTTCTACAATAAGTCGCACCCTACAGAAACATAACTTCAGAATGAAGCAGCTGTACAGGGTGCCATTTGAGAGGAAAAGTGTCAGAATCAAGGATGTGCGCCATGATTATGTGCAGGTATGTGTCACTTTACTTTACATACTATATATTGTGATGTGGGAATGAGGGTTTCTGCTGCCTGTAGCTTGTAGTTTTTGTCTCTACTGACCTGACCTAGCCCCTACGTGTGTGAAAATATAGACATTGTAGTTACTGTATGTGTTCTCAGTAACACTATTCAATATTTACAGACAGTTCTGGATTTTGATGCTGCTGAATTGCCACATGAGTTCATCTACAGCAGGGGTCTCAAACTCAATTCCTGGAGGGCCGCAGCCCTACAGAGWTTTGTTCCAACCCTGCTCCAACATACATACCATGTAGTTTTCAAATAAGCCTTAATGACTTGTTAAGTTGGATCAGGTGCTTTTAATTATGGTTGGAACAAAACTCTGTGGGGCTGCGGCCCTCCAGGAACTGAGTTTGAGACCTCTGATCTACAGTATGTGGATGAGGCAGGCTTCAATCTGGCCAAAAGCAGGTGTCGAGGCCGTAACATATTTGGACAAAGGGCTGTTGTATATGTCCCTGGCCAGCGTGGGGGAAATATCACTTGTGTGCTGCAATTAGTGTCCTCCATCACCATTAGCGTCCTGCATCACCATGCCACACTAGGTCCCTACAATACTGAACAGATACCTGCATTTCTAGATGCAATACATGCASTTGTGCAGGACAGACCAGAGCAGTCCAGGTTTGTTATCATCTGGGATAATGTCAGTTTCCACCAGGCAGCTCTAGTCCAAGATTGGTTCAACAAATCATAACCAGGTCACACTTTTATATCTGCCCCCTTACAGCCCCTTTCTAAATGTAATTGAGGTATTCTTTTCAACATGGCGGTGGAAAGTATATGATCGGCAACCATACGTCTGCATGCCTCTTCTGCAAGCAATGGAAGAGACATGTGGAGACATTGAGATGGGATCGATTCAAGGGTGGATTCGGCACACAAGGCGATATTTTCTCCGATGCCTGGCTCGCGAGGACATTGCCTGTGCTGTCGATGAGGTCTTGTGGCCAGACCCAAATAGAAGACGGGATCCATACCCCCCCCTCCCCCCCCACACACACATCAGCACAGGGGAGCTAGTGAGGTGGGCTTTTAAGCTGTCGAAGGTGTGTTCTTCCTTGGCTGACCAGCACACTGTTCTAGCAGTCCTTTTCTCAGGAGATCAGAAAGGGGTGTACAACCACCACTGTCACCAATTCTCAAAATAAAATGTACAGTGGAGTTTAACAAAGACAGAATTCAATGGCTAAGCTCAAAATCATAAAGCTTTTGGTATCATATACAATAGTACGTACAGCCTTTGTAATCAATAGGTGTGATGAATGCTTTGAATCTTTTGACAACCATCATATATGATGAAGACAATCAATTTTACAGGGGATTTACCCCTCTTTGTGGCACCGTAGCTTAGTAGTTAGCATTGTCACCTTGCACCTCCAGGGTCTGGGGTCGATTTCTGCCTTGGGCCTGTGTGCATGGAGTTTGCATCTTCTCCCAGTGCTTGGTGGATTTCCTCCCACAGTCCAAAAACAGGCAGGTTAGGATAAGTGGCTTTCCAAATTGCGCATAGTGTATTAAGAAGTGCGTGTATGTGTGCGTGTATGTGTGCGTGTATGTGTGCGTGTATGTGTGCGTGTGTGTGCGTGCGTGCGTGCGTGCGTGCGTGCGTGCGTGTGTGTGTGTATATGTGTGTGTCTGCAGTGGATTGGCACCCCGTCCGGTGTTACCCTGCCTCATGCCCCAAGTTTCCTGGGATAGGCTCCAGGTGCCCCGCAGGATAAAGCCTTATGGACGATGAGTAAGCTAGAGTGATTTACTCCTCTTTAGACAAAAAAATTACACACTGCAAGATAATAATACATCTCCATACAGCTAATAACCATAATAAAGTCAATTCCGTTTTTAAAACCATAATATTCCAAGAGCAGTAAAAATTTAAAAGTAATTTTGAACTTTGGTTCTACATGACATATCAGAAAATCCAAATGCACAGTATGATGTCTGAAGCCTTGTCATTAAAACACACCAGCAGGACTTCCATATAAGATTTTTTTTTAAATTGATCTTTCACCTGTGCAAGATTTCCACACGGATCTGTGCTGCTTGAGGTTTATTAATCTTCCTGGGTTTTTTAAAGAAGAGCCGTTCAACATGTGAATCTGAATTTCTGCAGAGCGTACTAGACTATTAGTATGCTGTGCTTATTCTTTTTACCATCTGCGATCGATTGACTAGTAGCAGACATTAAATCGTTAATTAATCGATTCTGGGTGGCATCGTTCTCTCGAACAGATTTTTAAAAAAGAACGGCAAATATACTTGGTCCCTAAGGGATACCAATGTGAGTTTTAGTAAACATTGCATAATGTCTGTTATTCTCCTTTCCGCTGTTCCCATCAAGGGATCAGCACAACGCACACAACTTTGGCATAAGTTTTACGCCAGATGCCCTTACTGACAAAACACTACCATTTCTTTCATCCAGGATTCTGGATCCACTAGCTGGGGTTTGGGGATTGGCTGGGAATTAAGCATGGGGCTTCTGCATGGCAGGTGAGACATCCACCACTGAAACACCAATGTACAACATCATCATCGTCTAAGAGACCTAAATTATCTAGCTAATATAACAAGAGAAGGAAATTAAATGCTGTAATATCAACTAATGTGTGTGTGTGTGACAAGTATGGCCTTAAATTTGTTTGTCGTTTCTGACCTTTTCAGACACACTAAATAGTATTTTGTCTCGCTTAACTTTCTCGTTTATACAGCATATACCTACTTATCATTCCCCCTGATACTCTGATAGTATGGCGTTACATTACTGTCAAAAGTTTCCAATGTGAAAAAGATCATCGTGGAATTTTGACAGTTAGGAGGCGGGGACAGTGGCTGATGTCTCTGCTCCTTTGATTGGTAGATGCCCACAGCCTCTTCCTCTGCCCCTTATTTGGCAGAAGAATCAGCAAAGAACAGGAAAGTAGATGATAAATACTTCCATCTGGTTGGATCATTTCTAAATAAGTCTTACACATTTACATTTTTCAAAGATCCTATTTTAATATTATTTAAATATATTAATTTGGTTTACTAAATACACATTACAATACTGTGTCCATTGTTACACACAACAAAAAAAAAAAAATTAAGAAAATGTAACTAATTAAATTAACAAGGAAAATGAAGCAAACTAACCAAACAAATATTTTCCAGACCAAATATTAAATATTAATKTAATTAATATAAAAAAAATTTATTAATATGAAAATACCTTGCACCCATCTTTGTCTTCTCATTTTATTATGTTCTTCTTTAAAGAATTATGCATCAAAGCACTCCATGGAAGTTAAAACATTTACATAATTGGGGTAATTGATTACATCAACATGTCTATATAGCCCTACAGCCTAGGCAGTTTTTAACATTAGACACCATCCTTATTTGAAAGCTAGTATTTCTGTAWGAAAATGTGGTGTGATGAAATTTGCTGTAACAACCTTGCTGTTACCTTCCTGTAAGACTACAMGTAAAGCTAAGCTTTGGTCACATGCTGCTAGCACCGCAAGGTTGTCACACCACATTTTCTTACGGAAATGCATCTCTAGTTACTAACTTTCTTTTTCTTGTTAAAAATTTTATAGGTTGTAGGGCTTTATAGACATGTTGGTGTAACCAATTACGCCCTGACATGCCGGTGTTACGCTTACTGGAGTGAAGTGAGTAATAGAGTGATGACAAACACTTTCACAAGCAAAGATATTTTATGTGTGGGAACTTTTCACTCTTCACTCAAACAAAACTAGAATCAGAGGGAAAGACTTTGTGCTGGCCGTGGCATGGCTGCTTTGTGAAGAAAACAAGTTCGTAGGAAAGGATTCACACATGAAGAAAATGTGGATAATTATTGACTGTATGTTGCTGTGAGTTGGGTTTCTATTTCCAGTTCTTCAGTGAACTCTTTTAAGTTTAATTGGATTTTGAGCTCTGCACGCACATTCTCTGTCTCTCTCTCTCTCTCTCTCTCTGTCTCTCTCTCTCTCTTTCACTGTGTTGTGCTTTCCACTTTTTTCAGCTTACATCATTGTCATATAGCCATATTCTCCTTAGGTCTGTCTTTTTCCCACTTAATTTATGCTCTGGCCCTTCACGCTTCACTTTGTTTGACCCAGCCATTCACCATAGACTCATTAATCTCACTCAACATTTTAAGTTAACTCCCATAATTACCATTCACCATCATTTAGCTTTATTTAATARTTATATTTTATTGCTGCTACTTTGCTTTTCTTTTTTTTTTTTTATATAGATTTTGTCTAGACCACAGCACCTGTAATGCATGTGCTTCTGGAGAAAACCCTGGGCATCCCGAAGCAATCGCATGCTCTCTCGAGCGAACATTTCCTTAAATCTGACATTTAATATTTTTAATCAAATACATTTTAAAGACGTTAAGACATTTAAATTAGGTTTTCATCTTTATTATTTTAATTGTTAGTTACCACATACACAAAACYTTAAGCTAAATTTAATAATTAAACTAAATAAGAGCTGAGTAATTGTGACAGCTGTAAATTGATTATTTGATTCATCGTTTCAGTAACCAATAGATGAATTGATTCTGAAATTAGATTCAAAATTTAGATTTCAAATGCAATTTTTTGTTTTCAATAAACTAAGCTCAAAATTCAAGCTTAAACAAAAAAAATTTTTTTTGTTAATGTAGATACATAATACAGTATTTAGGGAAACTTACAACGTAAAAAAACATCGTTTACCCATCTTTAAAAGTTTGTTTCTTTAGCATGTATTAAATCTGCGCACAAATAAAAAGGCTTCTGAGCAGAGAACTGAGATTTAGATAAAGACCTGCTTAGACAARTTAAAATTAAGATTAAGGGCATCAGCTGTCCTGTCATGAAACCTACCGATGCGGAGGACATGGTGCTCACTGAGTCTCAGCTCCGACATCAGGAAGAGCAGTGAGAGCAGCAGCCTGGCTTGTCTCTCCATGGCTCCGTAACCGAAACCGGTAGCAAACTTCGTCTCCAACGTCCAGTGAAGACGCTGTCGAGTCAAATCCGCTTCTACCCCGCTTTCGGACGCCCCAGTGGAAACTTAGTACGCGAAGACCTCGTTTCCGACATAMACGTCAACCAATAAGAAAAGAAATGTCTTGTTTTTTTCTGTCCCTCCTGTCCGTGTGGAGAGCTTTCTGTCGGCCAAATCTCAACTGTTCGTTTCCACATAAAGAACAGCGCGTGCTGAGCGCGTGCTGAGAGTGTTGGCGCGCGATGTGCTGAAGCGCGCGCATTGAGCGTGCACCTTACAGCTGAACATCATTAAAACTAAAGCTGGTCCATGGCGTCTGTCTCATAATGCACGAATCCAGTAGTTTTCATTTTCTGGCTTGAACACATACTGAGAGCTCTTGGGACTCAGCAAACTCTGGGATTCAAATAAAACATTACTATTGATTTATAATACAGAAATAAATGGTAAATAAATCAATAAATAAATTTCAGAGACTGGTGTTAAAGTTAACAACAATAGTTACTAGCAATAATACTGAAGTGTGTGTAGAATAATAGTAGTAGTAGTTTATGTTTTTGTTTGTTACTCTTATTGTTTTGCTTGTATATTATCATTCAACTGGCAAAACAAATCTAATCATGACATTTACTGTTTAATAAATAGTTTTTGTTTGTTTATTCGTTTTGGTGAACTAAATTTGAAGACAATTTCTTGACAGAAATTAACCAGAAGTTGTCAAAATGAACAACCTGGACCACTTATTATTATGGAGTGGAGAATGGCGCCATCTAGTGGATGTTTATTCACAATATGGAAACGTACACTGTATGGATAAATTTGTACTGTATTTAGTGGTGTTTCATTCAGGCCCCTTATCCCCAGTGAAAGGCAGTCCTAATTCTTCAGCATGCCACGGCATCTTGGACAAAGCTATGCTTCTAACTTTGTGTAAAAAAAAAATTGTTAAGCCCATTTTCTAATCAAACATGGCCCAGTGCACAAAGCGAGGAGTATAAAGGCATGGATTGGTAATTTCTGAACTGGAATGGAGTTTGCAATGAAGTTCAATATATTTTTTCAACCACAGATGACTGTAATAAATATTTCTTGAATAAATATGAATATAAAAACTGGTGATCAACATCACTGGACATGTGATAATTTAAAAATATATATATTTTGAGTCATCAGATTAAATATTATTTATTATACTATTATATATTATATATAATAACAGAATTATTATATTATGGGTGTATTATATTATTATTATTATAGAGGGTAGCTACCTAAATGGTGTGATTAAAAAAGAGTTGCCAGACAATATGTGGAAGAGCACTCTATATGCCCCATACATCATCCCAAATCGTTGCTTTTCCTTTGCTTGTTTTCAATGCTCTGCAGGTGAGGAACACCTCGTGAGGAACATCTGGCAKTCCATGCAGTACTTGGTGTGGACATAAGACATGCCACATGAAGTTTGTTGGTTGTAAAACACTATCCCTTTCAGGTCAATCATACTTATTTATATAATTTGCTGTTTCAGTTGTACAGTACTAAGCTGCATGAATAAGACACACGACRTGACAAATGTCGTAAGATCCAAAAGCAGATGCGCAATTAATACTAATTGGAGAAGTCACCATTAACTGAACAGAAATGTACAGAACCAAAAAAGCCTTATTCCAGTTGTTTCAAGAATTTAGCTTCAGGTTCAAGAGTTCAAATAGAACGAATGTTTAACTAATTTACTCGTTTCTATCATCACAGTGCATGCTTTCGATAAAAAAAGACTCATAGTATTCAACAAAACTCTTTCACTTGCACATATAGATCACAAAAGCAGCTGCTACATTCTGATAATACTTATGAAAACCTTGCACAAGCACTTATCAAAATAAGACACAACTTTCTTAAAAAAGAAAGAAGCTGCCGTTGCCAACATTAGTGAACTTAAGTACACACTACACTCAAGTAWTCCATGTGTAAAATACCATGATAAATAAAGAAATTTTATTTAAGAAGCGCAATAATATTAGTTCACAAAACTATGAGCATACATTTTCAGAAATGCACAAGGTAAAAGAGGAATATTTACAGTGTCTTTTTACATCATGTCTCAGCCAAAAATGCTTTGTAACCACATATACAGTAATTGATTGCATTTCACATCAATTTAAAAATAGAACTTCTCTCAGTAATATGTCATATCCCCCATGATCTAAGCATCGACTTTATATAAAATACGACAAAATGTCCAAATTCATCAAAGCCTTATATTTCATATGATTCACTCAATTCACTGTTTTCAAACTGTTCAAGTGCAGTTCACTACATTACAAGTGTGACTGGTGATGTTTATTTCATACAGTGTATCAGTGTTGAGATTTAACAGGTGTTTAATTCAGTAGTCTACCAAATAGGAGAAAAATGATGATGAGTTTCACGTTTTGAACCAAAAGCACTCTCATTATTGCAGTGTGCAGGACTAAAAGGCCAGGACATTAACCCTTAGAAAAACAACTGTGATAGAAAATTCAAGTACAGCAGGATCCATAATAATAATAACTTAAACATCCCTTCAGTGAATTGGGCTGAGTAATACTGGACTGGAGGGTATACTGTAAAAAAACAAATAAAAAAAAGGAAAGGAAAAGGATATCACTGAAAAATGCTAAATAGTAAACAGTGACTTTTAGAGGAACGCAATAGCAAGATTGTGCTTTTGTGCTCTGGACAAAAGTGTCCTGTGTGGTGCTGATGAGTAAGCTAAGGATTAAGTTTAGCCACAGACCCCTGGACATGACAAACACACACACAGCCCTTGAATATAGAACAGCGGTCAAAAGCTATAAAAACAAGGACAGACCCACGTTCCTAGCATTTTTTAAATTTTTTTTTTTTTTTTTTACAAAAATAATAATTTTGGCAATGAGGTTTGGAATGGAAGTGTAGCTGCCTACAGGATATGAGTGCACATCATGCAGCATGTCAGTGTGAGGCGGATCTATAGACATGTGATTGTGCGGTAGGTCCTTAATTAAAGTTTATATGAAGTCCACATCATTGTGCAATCCAATCCTGATATTTTTCCGCATTTCAAATCAGTCAATGCACAGCTTGAGAGTTTAAGAGCTTGGAAATAGTGTTACTACATCCAAGCACGGACTTCAAGAGCCATTGATACTGACCCATACTGCTTCTTTAAACTTATTGTCAAATGTATTTACACCCACAACAGAGTTTTCTTTGACATCCTCTCTGACAATAAGCTTAATCTATGGATAGAAAAACTGGCTCAAATATCTGTATGCATCTATGTTTTTCACTCTCTTGTACGTTCATCATTGACTTCAGAAGATATCAGTGCCAAAGCCACTGTTATAATCTTCTCTGCGAACCCAGATAACCTCGACGTCCTGCTGAGCCACATCGCCCTCTACAGCACACTGCTTCCGTAGCGGGGTCAACCTTAGTTGGCCGAGTGAGTTCCCTGGAAGCTTGTTCGCGGAACCTCTGTTAGGACCAATGTCTTCCTCTTTTTTGTCCTCCTCCTTTTGCTCCTCCTCGACTTCAGCAATAAGAGCTTCAAAAGACTCTTCCAGGCTGGGCTCAGCCGAGGAACCTTTGACGGACTCGCAGTATTCGTCATCATCGCTAAGGATGTCTGTCTCCTTTACATCTGTCTGTCTGTCATACAGCTGCAGGTCAAACTGCTCCTCCACCCAGTGGTCAGTGTTCACAACGTCCTGGTGATCATTCTGAGACGGCAAGGGATGATCTGAGGAGTCTTGGCTGGAGCAGTTGTCAAAAACAACGTCAGTGTTGATAGTGAAGCGGTTGCGTACGAGTCTTTTTCGGCCGTGGTTTCCAGGTGGAGCTGAAACTGAAAAAAGTGAAATACTGTCAGACCGTGGAGTTTCTTGGATTGACCCCAGACCGGTTTTAAGCATAAAGAAAAGAAAGGACATTTACCTGCTCTGTTCATAGGTTTGACTCCTTTCAGCGCAAAAAAGCGTTTTCCGCCGAATGGAACGTACTGCTGATTAAGAGGCAAACTCTCTGTTTTTAACAGCTGCCGACGCTGTTTATCTCTTAAGACAGAGTGCACTGTTTTCAGGAAGTCCCGCTTACTCTCAGAGGAGCTAAACCAGAAAATAGAAAGGTCAGTACATGTGTGTTTTCCTGTATAGCAGTCACAGCTAGTATTAATTTCCTGAGCAATATTATGATGTCAAGTCAAGTCAAGTCAAGTACTTGGCTTAATGTACTGTATGTAGCCCATGAAACAAATAACAGTCAGCTATTCCCAAATGTAAGAAGGCCCAAATCAGCCCACCCAAACCTTTAATAACATTTCTGATCATGAAACTAAGATAAATAATAATACATTTTATGGCTATTCATGAAAAAAAAGGCCTTTTGTGTCTTTCAGAGATCTAAAGATCTCTTATGCTTCTTTTTAACATCCACATTTGATGTGCTGTTAAAAAAATGTCTTAAGGAAGTTAATGTTGGATTGTTTGTGGAACTAATTGCCACAGGACCCCCAACGGTCATAAGACAAACAAGCACAATGGCATGTAGAAGTGAGTCTGGAGATTTCATGCAGCCCGTGACTGTGAAATGCCCCCCCTGTAGATAATATATTTTAGCCCTCCTGTCATACCCAGCTGTCACTGCCAGTTGTTGTAATCTTCTGCTGGTCACGTACAATAGTATGTAAACCCATGAATAAGGTCAAATGATATCGCACTTACCTACAGCACAGATGAAAAGTCCTCTCTGGCCTCCCTTCTGACTCTGATCTCATGTGAACTATCTCACACATTGCTGTTCCATCTGAATCTTAGGAAAAAAAAAATATTACATTTGTTTACCAACTTCAATATTTCATCTACCATAAACACATAAACAAAGAACGTGGGTCGATCGGATGTAAAAAAAAACTAGCCAGAATGAGTTCTAGTCCAAGCTGTTTTCCAAGTATGACCTCTAAACAGACATGTGGTGGACTGAGTGGAGAGACTCACTGGTAGTATTGCGGACTTGAAGAGCGTCTGAAGGAATCATGTGTCTGAATCGGAATGGATCTCTCTCATCAGACACAAAGCCCCTGTGAGATGTTCCCTGTACAGTGAAAGAAAGAAAAAGAGGAAAGAGAGAAATGAAAAGAAGTCACTATGATTATTAATGAATGTCTGGAGTGAAYGTAGAGTCACAAGCAGTTAGGYATCGATGCATTAGACTTGGCACCCATCAAGAAAACATGCAAAACTATTGTAGAAAATAAACACTGCACGCGTTCAGAAAAATAGTCCTACTCTATTATGCATAAAAAGATTTTTCTTTAAGATAAAAAAGTAACTATTGTATTTAAACAGATTCCCTAGATCATTAAGGTAAAAACAGAATCACCAAATATATGTTAATGATTTTGTTAAATAATCGTTTTTTGGACATTTTAATAAAGCGGACCAAAGTTTCCCGTTAGAAAGGTCAGAGTCAGTTCTGAATGTCTATAGCTGTTTTGACAACTAATGGGAACTTTAAGATGAAATCATTGTAAAGAGCTTTTTTTCCTCTGACATTTTTATTGCAGAGATACACAAAGAAGGGCACAAAGAGACACTGTGGATGCATTAACRGTAATCATGCTGTCAGGACCAGACTTGTGCTGCCCACGCTGTAATTCTCTTAGTGCATAATAAAAGAAAAGGGGGGGCAACAAAAGCACTCACCATTTTCTTCTTTTGCTTGGAGCAATCTTTGTACACAAAAACGATGGCAGTCTTGAAAACTGAAAAAGAAAAGCAGAAAGGCATTAGACCTAGGTATTCAAAATGTATTTCAGAATTTAACAGAATTGTTCAGATGGTTTGGTGCTTTGGGCTCCATGTCCATATTGTAAGCATCTTTTTAGTTTGGCATTTAAAGGGCAGAAGTCTTCTACAATATGATGACCCAGGACAATGAGTAACCCACAATTTCAGTTTTCCAAACTATGCATTTGCAGGAAGMCTCTTAAAGCTAATAAAAGCAACACTTAATGCCATAGATTGATAATGAGATTTTAGTTGCAGTAAAACATTTGAATTGTGCAAACGTATTAAAAAAGTGTATGACTTAAAAAAAAAAAGTTCCTGAGAGACCAGGATTTCAAATGTGAAGAAGACAGGCCGGTTCTGGCTCTGGCATAGTGAGAACTTGATGGTATGCAAGCACTATAGTGAAAAGAACTATAAAAGAACTATAGAGAAAAGGTAGTTTTTACCTTTTAGTCATTATTGCATTCTGTTGTTCTGCACAATTAGTGTGACTTGAACACTCCTTGTAGAATCATGTTGCTACTGTGCTTACATGCCCTTGTTTTTTCATTATTATTATCATTATTATCCGACAAGAAATTTTCTGCTGAACTTAACTTTAACTTTAGTGGATATTAAAAATCAAATGGATATTTTAGCTATTAAGCTATCTAAGCTCTTTTAGCTACTGACTAACATTAATGCTAGGCAAATGCTTGCCTAAATCCTTGCATACATATACAAATATAATATTGTATAAAACATAATGTAATGTCGTATAGTAACACAATGGAATTAGTTGACTTCAGCTAAACCATCTGTTTAACACTAAATTGAAACTAAATTAACACTAATTAATCCACGCTGGCAAAATGACAACATCTTTATGGACTTATGGACTATGTCTATTATGTTATTTTGTCCATCAACGTATAAAAATAGACATGGTCATTGTTGTTGTTCTTCAAAACAATATTTGAACAATTTATAGGTTGCTTTAACTTATAAACAAGGCATCTTCCAGAAAGGTGATTTTGTAGATGTTGCTTACAGCTTGGCTTCATGGTACAGGTAAGTGCAAAGATCAGGTTATGCAACTGATCGTAACTCCGGTCCTGGAGGACCATCTGCCCTGCATACTGTAGTGTTGTTGTTTTTTTTTCCAGCTCCCAGCACACCTGATTTAACTAATCAGCATTGAATTGGGTGTGGTAAAGCCGGACAAACACTAAAGTGTAATGAATAAAAGAAAAGATGCTGTTCCAGGAAACAGTGTACCACAGATTCAGGTTTCCATTCACAAGTACACATAGATATAAAGACACGCTTACCAAAAGCAGCAAGCTCTGGGTCTTTCTTTCCCTTCATCAGAGATGATGGAGGATTGATCCAAACCACAGTGGCATGCAGTAATAGGTCACCCATAGACAAATCAGCCACCTAGCAGACATTGCAAGATACTGGCGTTGAAGAGCTGACACGAAAGAAGTAGTCGTCTGTACTAGAATGTACATGTGAATTTCTACGTATGAATTCATAGTTTACTTCAAATTTGTGTTATGAACTATTCTGTCACCTCTTTCTTGTCTGTACTCTGCTCACTGATGAGTTGGTCAAACACAGCTCCATACTCCTCATGAATCTTCTGCATCTCATTGATGTGACTTGCCACTTTGTTCATCGCCTTCATTGCAACTTTATGTGGTGAAAAACAAAGGCAATATAGTCAGACTATAAAAGAATAACTAGTATTCCATCGAACTTAACCATGACGCATTTATCTATCTGCTATAGAAACATCAACATGCTCGTCACAAAATTTTTAACATCCTATGTGACAATATTATGTAACATTATTATAGCTTTCACTTACTTTTTCACTGTCAATTGGATAGTGTATAAACAATAATACATAACTTTATCTTTAAATATGCGGAGATAATTTTAATTACGRCACTCCTGGAGTACATGTTATGTATATTGTTGACCGGATTATATACACTATGCTGTTTACATGCTGTTTATATACTTTTGTAATCGGTACTGTGCTTGTACTGTATGATGGGGATTTCTTGATTCCAGAGAAAGTCAAGTGATTGGATTTTGAATTCGGAACAAACCTTGTGTAGTGTAGTCTAGACCGGCAGCTTGAATGTTGTGTTTAGTGGAACCATTTGAGCAATCACATACAGGTTGCACCGTATTCATAATACATATTGCATATGGTCCGACTTTACACCATTAACTGTAAGACGTGTCGTTTTCTGTACTTACCATTGAGATGGTAATGTTCCTCACTCTCAGTGTCAGTGAGGCAGTAGAGCTCTCTGAGCAGCAGAGGGTATTTCAATACTCTCTGGATTGGCTTGATCAGGTAGGACTCCAGAGTGGACGAGTGTTGCTGCCTTGGGTTTCTCTTGGCAAGGAATGCCTTAAAGTCAGGATCTGTCTTGGCTATATTCACCCAGATAAAGGGAAGAAATGATTGTTAGACACTTTGGACACAAGAGGACAGAGATAAAAAAAAAATAAATCATCTCTGATTCCAAGAACAGTAAGAAAGATATAAGAAGTACATTATATATCTTATATAAGAAATGACCAAAAATTATATCATTAGTTTTTGCAGTCTGGCTTTCTGACTGATGCACTGACACACAGATGTTCTCAGTTCAACAGTGTAACAAAGATATTAGGATACTGCACTTAATGCTACTTTTTAACTAACTTTCAAGCATTAAGGTCCCAGTGATTCTAACAGCACATGCTTACGCCATCCGTGAATGAAACCATTACTCTTTTCATTTCAATAGAAATCTCTGGAGTGGGGGGGGGGGTGAGGTGGTTGCTGAACACCTGGCTGGACAATTTTCCTTGCTATTCTTTTGCTACCCTGAAAAACTATACCATTGGCAATTCCCTCCCACTGGCAACCTCTTCGCCATTGCATAACAACAACTAACCAGGCTGAAGGCAACATATGCCTTTTTGTGGGGCAAACAAAGTCAGCCATCACACCTGTTTGAACTGTTCGTCATGCAAATTCAGAGGACAGCTAAACACACAAGAACCTACGTCCTTATTTGTATACACAGGCTCGCACATGCCCAGAGGTATTATACAGAATAATGGGGCAGTAACATGTTTCCTGCCCAGAGAGCTTGACCAATTRTTCTGACTTTGACCTCCAGACTAAAGTTTCAATTAATGCAAAAACAATCAGATTTTTTTTCTGGCACAATGATCGAAAAAATGTAGAAGGAAATAAGGTGTTGACAGGGTTTACCTTTGGTAAGGACTTTAGGGACTTTTGTGTGGCTGGCACAGAAAGCACTGTAAATTTTGAAGCGGTCTGCATAGTAGAGGAAGGAGCCACCAAGAGAGAACAACACTTTCTGCGGAGCAAGAGGAAGAAAATTTACTATAAAAAAAACATTATCAAAGAAAAAAGCAACATAACAATTACATTGGAAATAATTTGATGTCTGACAGTAGTACCTTGAACTGATCGACTCTCTCAAGCTTGTCTAAATCTGGGACCAATCTGGTTCCATCTTCCAGAGTCTTCAGAAACTCCACTTGAAACTCAACCATCTCTGGCAAGTTCCCAAAAAGCACATCCAGCTGAACACACAGTCACACACACACACACACACACACACACATCAGCATCCAGCTCTGACCTTCATGCCGTTGCACTTGCCCTTTATAATGAAGTCATTTAACATGCAATAAGATCGACCTCATATATGTTTGCTTCCATATTTTTTTTTTAATGTTACATCTTATTTAAGAACAGGAGGCGTTATATCATGTTATAGAAATGACTCGGTCACATCATATGAGTACAGAATACGGTTTCAGGTCAGTTTTGGCACCCACCTCATCCTGTGACAGGAAATTTTCCTTCTGCAGAGGAGTCAGATATCTCTCTATCAGGAAATGTAGGTCCTATGAAAAGACAAAGTAACAAGAATKAGYGATTTCAGATTTTAACCGAACTACTGTAGAATTTTTGCCTACAACCACAAAATGAATTAATCCATATACACAACATGTACAGTAGATGTGCCACACACATCAAACCAATACATTCCAGTCATCCAAGCAATGCAGGTGTTCGACTATTAACTGTTCATCTTACTTTCACATGTGTCTTACCTTCACATAGGTGCGCTCTGTGTCCACCAGCTCATTTATAACCTTGCGCAGTTTGTCAGCATCGGAGAGCTGGCGCTGAGTGGAAGGTACAGGCCCTGGCGAGATAGGGCTGGGTGCACATGACGAGGATGAGGACGAGGAAGAGGATGCAACTGGCTCAGTAGGATTCATGTCATGAAGGCTGCGGCAGAATGCAGTCATTTGTTCTGTGCTCTGAAAAGTGAACAAGAAAGGAGAAAGCCCAGTTAGATACAATTCACGGGATGCATTCCCCGAGGGTCACTCTTTACTTATCGAGTAAATGCATTTGCTTTAAATTATAAAGACAAGTATTTATAACGAAGACAACTACTCTAATAGAGGCAATGAACAGTATAAATACCTGCTGGTCAATCGTCGACAAATGTTAGTAGCATTATATTGTTTTTTCTAATATAAACTCCAAGCAGGTAACAAGGTACGGTAAATGTTTAAACATACTGTAACTAATGAGCTTGACATTGTAACTTAACTCGAAACCCAATTCCAAACATCAGACATGAATGCAAAGTGAAATATAGCCTGTACACTTTGTGCTTGTGTTTTAAGGACATGCATTAACGGTATGGAACAAAGCGTTTAGATACTGTATATGTCAATTTTATACAAATTCAAAGCTTCTCAAACAGCTAAAAATCCATTATCCTGTGTTTTATTAGTTAGTTCTTAAATGACAAGTTCATATTTTGCATTCATTTCTGATAAAACATGGAACCCAAATGCGACACTCATAAACATTTCTTTAAGGACAATAATTCCCACTGTTGAGAAAACCAAATGAAATTTTCTCCTAATTTGGTCATGTTGCCAATTCTCACCATTACATAGGCTTTCCCTTATCCTACAACAAGTACTAACCAGTAAAACCATGCTTCCTCTAAAACTGGGGTCAGATTATGTTTCTTACATTTCGTTTCTTTCCACTGTCGGTTCGTATCACTCGATTTGACGAGAAATGAGAGAAATGGCATCCCTATCAGCCAGACCACATGTCCAATTTTTTTTGCTCTGTTGGAGAGCAGGCGGTTGTGGCAGCACTGGGATTTCCCAAAGGCCTCTTTTGCGCCACTTGTGCCATTGAGCAAGTAGTGTAACCCTTAAATGCTGAACTCTGATAACTATTTTTATTCACTAATAAAATGTAAGCTGTTTTGGATATAAAAAAAAAAAACACATACATGTTTGACTCAGAACAGGGGTTAAAAATAAATGTCATGGCTATCTTATAAATGTAAGAGTATGGGCGAAGTGGTGTATTTTTATAACTGATGTGTGGTTTTGTGTACAATTTGCTGCAGGTAGGTCAAAGACAAATGTGGGCTAGCAGGCTTGACCAGCTACAGTTTAGCTTAATAGATGCATATGTACACACACATAAATGAACAAAGAAACTGCGGACACCATTTAATTATGGTAAATATGATCTGAAATTACCATAAGGCAGAAAACCTCACTAATAACATGAAAACATTAGCAGGTCAAAAAGTAGGAAGTGACCATGGTACTGCGTTGAAATGGTGGGAGTATATGATTTATGGCAAATAACCTTTTCCTCTAGCTAAAGCCATAATGATTTCCCCTGTTGAAAAAAGTAGTAGAGTGTACTGTAGATGGTAAATTGACATGCGGATTAAAGATGGTTAGATTAGGCTATCTAGAGCATTTACACAGACACTGAAACAGGATACGTCATCCTTTACACACACACACACACACACACACACGCACACGCGCGCACACACGCGCGCACACACGCGCACACACACACACACACACACGCACACACAGAAACTAATAACTAACCTATAAAGTTAAGGCTGAGAACAAAGCAAATGGTCAACAGAACTGTACAGTACATTATATTCATTGGCTATGCAACGTGTAAATCTGCCTTAACATGAAAAATACTTTTGAGAATTACTGCTCTGAAGAATTTTCCTCTGGGACATGTAAAAGAAAGAGTTAGGAGAAAAACCTTATTCAACACACACACACACACACACACA
>QMIH01000479.1:372953-385851 GCA_003987875.1 Clarias batrachus
TGTGTGTGTGTGTGTGTGTGTGTGTGTGTGTGTGTAAAGACTTACTGTATATGTAACCTGGCATACTAACATTATGCCATTTAATTATACCATTAACATATTAAATGTCACATGACTATCATGTAAATCACACAAGATTCGAATTCCTTAAAGATCACAAAAGATCATAGCACTGATGCTGTGATAAAACATAACACAATTTCCTAATGCAATGTAAAGTCATTAAAAATACAGCATTCTGTAATAACTCTCACATCTGTGCAGCCTAATATCCACACACAAAATGAAGATTTATTACACCAATTCATGAAACATTTCTAACGCACTACTAGGATATGACGCAACAGTCGGGCCGCATCCAAGCCATAAGCATTTATTCATCCCGACTATGAGCAGAGCTGGAACGGATCCATGAGGACAGCAGGAGGAAAGGGCAGATGTGGCTGCCAGCCACAGTGTGACCTCTCCTCTAACACACAGAGACAGACTGACAGCCCATCACTGTCCTCTCTAAACTGCTCAGACAGCCAACGAACGATGAGTAAGAACAAAGGAAAAGCTGACAAAAAGGGCTGACAGATCTTTCCGAACCACAGCAAGTGATTATTAATTTTACTCTGAGATAGGGATCAAGACTAGAAAACATACTGACATGTGAAAAGAAAAGTCTGATTTATCCAGCCATAGACTCTGCAAGAGTGATTACGTAACATTCCCCACATCACAAACACACGTTCAATCATGCACAGGCACACGCACACGCACACACACACACACACACACACACACACACACACACACACACACACACACACACACACACACACACACACACAGGTCGGCTTACCAGCTGCAGCATGTCATACACAGACTCAGAGGAACGCTTGGAGCTCCTGTTCCTCCAAAGCACAGACATGCTAATCGAACCCTTTATGAGGAGGCCACGACAGAATGACCCTTCAAAGAAGGACCAAACCCAGCTTCACCTTGAGCTGCTCAGGCAGACAAGCCAGACTCACTGCACTGAAGAGACCAGAAACCCTGCCTCCTGGTTCAGTTCAGTATTTTATCAGCCAAACCCTTTCCTCCCTGCATCCCTTCCTCTCTCACTTTGACTGGTCTGAGTAGATGGTAAAAGTGGTTGCGGTTAAGACAGACAGACAGAGAAAGAGAGAGAGAGAGAAAGAGAGAGAGAGAGAGAAAGAGAGAAAGAGAGAGAGAGAATAATAACAATAATAATCCCATCTGGAGCAGGATGAGAAAGACAGGAGGGGAGGGGTAACGGCAGGAGAAGCTCAGCAGTGGCATGTCGCTCGTCCCCACTTGCCCAGCAATGTACAGCTTAGTGCGGATAAACACCAATAATACTACTTTCACCACCAACAAYRCGATCAACAGCTAGAGATTGCTGACAGCGTGCGACCGCGTGATACCTGTTGACTTTTTTTCCTCTCTAAAGAATCTGTGTGAACAAACTCCAGTTTAATTGATGTATGTTGCGGGTCATGACATGCTCAAGTACTGCCTTTACAAAAAAGTTATGAAATAAATGTGACCATGTAAAGGTAGATCTGTGTGTGTGTGTGTGTGTGTGTGTGTGTGTGTGGGGCACAAATGCAGAAGGTTAACAAGGACGCCAACATAGAGAAGTGAGAACTTTCAACAAACAACGCTAAAATCCAGAGCTCCTCACTGCAGTGCTGCAAGAACCACCAAGCAGCAGTCACACATATGTTTGCAGCTTTGCGTAAAAACATAGAACTGAGAACACTTATTTATCATGTGAAGTAAGACGTGAGCTGCGAAATGTAAGAAAACTAAAAAAAAAAACAAAAAAATAAAAATCAATAGCGAAGCCAAAACTAATAAAAGTAACACAAGAATTCAAATGGATTTAAGCCATACCTCCATCCATGCACGTAGTACCAGTAATGCTCTCAAAGCAAACTAGCAGAAGAAAATGAAAAGGAGAATTAAAAAAAAAAAAAGGGAGTAGTCAAAAGTATGAGATCAAGAGAGACGCGAGTCCAAACCTGTTCACACAGTCTGGAGCTGCCAAAGTAATCTGAGCTACGTGTAGGTGTAGGTTCATATTCCCCTGTTCCCACCTCCCCACTTACACACACACACACACACACACACACAGCCGAAGACTTAAGAAAGACTCGACTTATCAGGGAAAAGTGACTCATGGGACAGGAAGGCAAACACTTCCCTAGAAAGCAGGGATGTCCTCTTATCACCCACTCCCATGTAAAAACCCTATATTACTAGAACAATGTGGAATAACAGACAAAAAAACTGAAACACACACTTTGCAAAGATATGCAAAGACCACACACAATCAGCACTGATTGACATCATGTTCTTAAAATGTGTCCCCCTTACTTAAACTGCTCCAGACATTAAAGGAACCTTAGAGCCTGTTTAATCACAAATGCTGCTATAGTGAGAAAGGGAACAAGTATCATGCGTTTTCTTTTTTCAGTTCTGTTTAAACACCAGTTAAACCCACACTGAGGACGGTGATGTCATGGTGAAAGCTGATGAAGTAGTCGGTGTTTACTGAGGGACGATAAACAGAGTCATAGATGCGGTCTGTAATGAAGGTCCAGCGCTTTATGGAAGCGTAGAATAATGAATAATTAAAACATTTGTGCCGTAGCTGATTATACAGGTCTGTCATCCACCCAGAATGTGCGAGTGCGACAAACTAGTCATTTAATTCACACATTTGATGTATCAGACTTGGTGAAATATAATAGAATTCCTCACACCATTCACTTCTGGCTCTGCCACTAAATACATTTTTTTTGCCAATAAATAAATAAATAAATAAATAAATAATGCTGACATGAAGCTGGAAATCAAAAGTGACAGTTGTGAAATTGACTTGACTTTATCAAACCTATCTTTGTTCCCCCCCCCCATCTTTGTGTTGTATTTAATTGGTCTAGAACTTTAATGACGGCCCTTATCGTCTCATCAGAGGATAAAAAATGCATGCAGGCATTATTCGGTGAGAAAACTAATGAAGTCCTTCTCTTCTTTGTGTGCTAAGCTGTCCGTTTCCTCCGGCACCTGCTCCAATTTATCAGCACAAAGAAATCTGAATTGCAATCGAGCAATTGGGATGAAGGACTAATTTAAAAAGGTGTCCTCCTTCCTTTCCTTTTTTTTTTTCACCTTTTAGGGGAAAAAAAATAAAATAAAACAGGCAATGGGATGACGGGCATCAGTGTGATTTTAAGGGGCCGAGTGCGTAAAGCATGGCTGGCCAAAAGTCTTACTTGAATAAGAGCTGAATAGCTGTTAAAGATGTTCATTTGATTATATAAAAGGAGCCGTAGCTTCAATCAGAGCCGTATGAAGAGGAGAAATGAGGGCTAATTACAGACTCTTCACTCTGGAGTGGCACCAGGTGAGAGATACGAGAGACGCTGTGATGGCTTGCAGGCGTACATAAATTACCTACAAAAATCTGTGTTCAGAGTGTGATTCACGTTAGCTAATAAATAATGTATTATAATAATAATAATAATAATAATAATAATAATAATTGTACTTAGATAGCTGTGCTGCTGGTTTTATTTATTATTTTTTTAATACAAAAAAGTATTAATTATCAGATAAGACTCTTAATTTAAATCTTGTTTTAAATTTCAGGAATTCTGTTTGTTATGTCCAGTGCATTTTACAAGCTAATTACTGGTGTAATGGTACTTCTTAAGTCAAAAAGGAGAAACGGCACGCACGCGCACGCACACACACACGCACACGCACACACACACACACACACAGATGGCGTAGCAATTCCGTGCATGAGTTATTGGGGCTAAACACGAGGCTCAGTAGCAGATGGTGTGTCAGCTCACAGACCAGAGAAATGAAGATTGCTTGTTTCTCCTCTCCGGTCATTACGATGGCAGAACCAGAGATACATAAACAGTAAAGAGAATAAGAAAGATGATGATAAAAAAAAAGACAAACCAGGATCCAACTTTTGTGTATTCAGTCAAGTCCCTAGAGTGCAAAATTCAACCGCGCAGAACGATAAACAGACCAAAAAGCTAAATCATGCATGTAAACATTACTTCATTATCTATTTCTGTGAGATAAGTGAATGTACAGGGCATTATATCAGATTTAATACCATAATATGATCTCTGAAGCACTGATTATCTGGAGGAAATGGGAATCAGGAGTAATTGGTTTTGACTGCAGCAATGGAAAATCAAAATGACAAGCGTGGAGAATGTAGCGCGGCCTCTGTATTGACACTGAGGCAAATGCAATGAGTGTGGCTGGTTCATCTTGATTAGAATGAAACCAACAGAGGAAACAAATAGGATCCGTTTTAGCTTTACAGTAATAATTGTATCCTATTTCTTTATTCTTTTCTTTTTCATTCAAATGAAAAAAAAAATAGCAAATGATCTTCCATGAACTTACGAACAATAATACATGACCCATACAAATGATCAATCACTAGGTAGCTTAGGTTAAAGATAATTGTTTATGCCTGATGAGCTGCTAATGTGGACCTGTGCATGTTCTTTAAACAAAACAAAAAATGCATCCATGGATCAGATTAGTTTGTCCTGCATATTCCATAATTGCTTGGTCAGATTGAGATCTGTGGAATTTGGAGCCCAAATCAACAACCTTGAACTCTTTGCCTTCTAAGCCTGATCAGACCTGATGAGCTAGCGTTTGGGTGCCACGGGCATAGGTGAGCCTGTGGGGACCAAGATGAGTGTGTATATATGCGTATGTACAGTATATATAGTTTGGGATCTCTTTACTTGAAATGCCCCAGACATTAAACAATCCTTAGCCTGTTTAATCACAAATTATTGACCGCCTGCTGCTATAGTGAGAAAAGGGAACAAGTATCATGCGTTTTCTTTTTCCAGTTCTGTTTGACTGCCAGCTAAAACCACTCTTGTGTGATGTCATGATTTAAATTAGTCTAAATAGAAGATATTACGGTGGCCGTGAAGTGCAAAACAACTTAACAAAACCGAAAACAAAATAACATCCAAAGACAAAATAACAAATTCAAAACCAAATTAACAAAACCGAAAACAAAATAACAAATTCAAAATCAAAATAGCAACACAGAAAACAAATTAACAAAACACAAAACAAAATAACAAATTAGTTTTTTTGTTTTGTAATTTTTTTATTTTGTTTTGGGTTTTGTTATTTTGTTTTTGAATGTTTTATTTTGTTTTGGGTTTTGTTATTTTGTTTTTGAATGTTTTATTTTGTCTTTTTTATTAGTTTTTTTTTATTTTTTAATTAGTTTTGTTATTGTGGTTTTTAATTTGTTATTTTGTTTTCATTTTGTTACGTTGTTTTGCACTTCTCGGCCACCGTAAGATATAGCAAAATAACAAGACATGCTGACATTGTCAGAGTAGGAAATAATAATTTTGATGGAAATAATGAATGTGTTCTTCTAACTTTTTGCAGCAATTACAAGCTGTCAGACATTCTAGCTGTCAATTTATCAAGATAATCTGATGAGATTTCACCCCATGCTTCCTGGAGCATCTCTCACAACATTGATTTGCTTGCTAGAGTCTTCCTCTGTACCATACGGTCAAGCCGCTCCCACAACAATGGAATAGGGTTCAGATCCACAGACTGTGCTAGCATTTTCATTACAGTGAGTGTGTGTGAGTGGGTTGGAGGTGGTCAGGCAGTTGAGTTGGTGGGTTGCTGATCGGGGGGTCTGGGGTTTGAGCCTCGCTACAGCTGGGTCACCCCTGTTGAGCTCTTGGGCAAGACTCTTAACCCTACACCCCATACAACTCAGCCAATGCATGAAGTTCCAGAAAAAATGAGAAATATGAGAGTTACAAAAGGAAGTGAATCCAGATCAGATGATCTGATGTGATAACCCCTGAGATGAAAGGGACAAAGCGTAGGAAAAAAAATTGTCCATGACCTGACAGAAGTCGCTACAGGATATTACAGTAATGCATCATTATTAACGTTCACTGCATACCCATGTCTGAGCAATCCCATCCTTCTGATGCTGCCTATAAAGCAAATGTGATCTTTTGGGATGACATGACAAAACAAAACACTATACAATGGGTTTATACACAACCAAAAACTCCAATGCAGTGATACCCATGAGCTCAGTATACTGTATGCCAGATAATGCGTCGTGTAAGTTAAACCTTACAGAAATATTACCAGCAATGGTCTGAACAATTGTTCACTGCAGTATAACCTGTGCCCAAATAAGAAAAAGGTGTCACTTATGATGTGAAACAGGAGCTGGCTTCTTTGTGCCTTAGTCAGTGAGCTAATAGAAAAGGAAAGGCGGTAAAAAAAAGCTGTAACCAGACAAATGAAAACTAAACCACAGGCCCTGCAGCCAACATGGAGACGTGCTGAAGTCAGGGACACGGTGACGCACAGCTCTATGTTTCCGTGCCCCCACTGCAACGTTATACAAACATGAATATAATATGTACACTGAACAGATGAATTGTCCTAAATAAATACACATACATAAAATATGAACATTAGATGGATGGATTATTTATGTTTATGTTTTTTTTACATTCATACCAAGCTTTGAAAAACAGCTTGTGGAGACTGGAGGGTTGCCAGGCTTCAGCAAAATTCCCACCCCAAACACAACTGCACCTCAAAACCCTTGACACTAGCCAGAGATGGTTTAAAAAAATTCTGAAAAATTTGGTTTAAAAACAAATATATTTTATGTTGAACCTGGCAACCCTRCATGCAGTTCAAGTAAAATAAAGCCCCAAACAAATACAGATATAGGCGAATGGTATTGGGTTACACCCTTAATCCACATGGACACACTGTTTGTGTGTGTCCATCCACAGGGACAGCATCAAATAACTCAGTGTTTGTGTGACGTATTGCTCCAAAGATTTGATCCCGATCATTTTAAGAAACTATAGACATAACTTGATATGTTGTGTTCTTGTATTGTGCTGTACAGTGCGCAAACTCATACAACATATCCTATCAACCAATCTGACATCCGATCTAAAACACACTGACCCCTGTTTAATGATTTAAGTTATAAGTGCACAGATCACTCTGAGGYCTGTGTTTAGAAGCTTTATATCAGAGCTGCTCTGTCTTACCTTGTGTTCAGAGTCAGTTTCCAGCTCCGCCACCGACACATCCACTGGATCCTCCACAGGTAAAAGGACACTTTCTTGCACATCTTCCGTATCCGGGCCTTCAAGCACAATTCCAGAGGCCTCATCCAGAATGTCCTCTAGAGGGGGCAGGAGATCAAAGCAAGGTGATGAGAATAGTCAAGGAAAGATCAAAATGAACATTGAAATTGAAATTGAACATGATTAGATGTAGAATTCCGAAATTCTACAATACCAGAATTTGAATTCCGTCCAAAATTCAGTTTTTAAGCATAGAAAATTTGAATTGGTAATTGCATACCTGAACAGTTATCAGTGAAATCTCTAACTTGATTTTCTTATATACCCACACTTATTCCACTATCTCCATCATGTTCAAGTTGTGTGCATATATAAAATATCAATAATGTTATATAGTATAGTTAATACTATAATAGTATAAATAATGTTATATAGTATAGTTTTATAGTTTTATAGTTTTATTGTTACTTTGTTATTTGTATTTCATTTCCTTTGTTATTCAGGAAATGAAATACAGTACAGTGCAAAAGTCTTGAGCCACCCCTCTATTCTTCACATTTTGCTTTTGAATAGTAAAACTTTCCTGTATCAAACATCCTTGTATTCTAATGTAGTCTTGAGGAATAGTTCTCCAGGCTTCCTCGAGAACTTTTTCAGCTCTCATTTTGGGCAAGGTTTTGGCTCTCATACGTTTCAAATGACTTTCTGTTTTTTTAAGCTACACAGGGTGACATGAAAGATTCAAGCTTTTAAAAAATCCCATCTAACTTCAGGCAAGAACCAGTGAGAAACAGGTGCAGATGAAGTCAGATGATCAAGCCGACGATCAGTAGACTGGTAATGCTGAGTGATTGGAACAGACGAGAGGGGAAATGAAGTTACTGGTGAGGTTGTTACTTAAACCACCAATTTCCTCTGGATACACCCGGTGTCCTCCCACAGTCCAAAGACAGGCTGATTAGCCTAATTGGTGTGAATGAGTGTATAATGAGTGTATATATATATATATATATATATACATATATAGAATGAGTGTGTGAATGAGTGATTGAGATGATCTTTATGCACTTTGCAGCTAAATTAAATTATCTACAAAATTTAGTATGAAGCACTGAGGGGTGGATGAAAACCTTATTATACACAGTATTATACGTGTAATAACAAATGTAGGCTAACATTACTACTGACCACCTTCTATAACGTTTTTAATTATTTTGATTGTATTTTAATCATTTATCTTTGTCTGGTGGTGTTTATTACATTTTGAATTTATTATTAACAAAATAATAATAATAATAATAATAATAATAATAATAATGCATTACAATAATACATTGAATTTATTGATTATTTTTAAGCTCTCTTTATTTTATACTGTGCTCTAATTGTCAGCTGTAAAATAAATGCATTTTCTTTTATGGAATTAAAATTCATTAGTAAACTGAATAAATAATAAAAATGAGTAAAGCAACTGTCTGCCTGGTTGTGATGGTCAGGTATCCAAAATACCATCTTTACTAAAAGGTACTTTTAATTGTGTTTACATTGTGTTAATAATTGTACCTTGGCTCTGGGAGAAGATGTCTGTGTAAAGATTGTGTTGTGCGTTGGAGCGGCGGGGAAGCAGGGGACATCGCTGGTATGGCTCAGACGAGGGTACAGCACTGACAGTGAGTGTGAGAGAAGGCTGAGCAAATGCTGCATTCAGGTCTGACAGCTCCAGCACACTTGCCTCTTTATCATTCAGCTTCAGGATCTCATCACCAGATCTCAGTCCTGTAGAAAAATTGCCTTTTAAAAACTGTGAAGGAATTGCTAACAATGAAAAAGATTTATAGCATACGTTTCCGTGGGAAATACATACTGTACTACTAGGTGATTCTATAGGATGTGTAAAAAAATAAAAGTTGGATATAGTGTCCCGAGGACAAAAAAAAACTGTTTTGTTCTGTATTCTCACTGCTTATGATTTTTTTAAAAATATACATTCGTTGAACAATAATGCCTCTGCTACACCCTCCAGCTGATTTCCATTCTCATGATTATCAATTAGCAGCGTAAGAGCTGCCCAGTCGGCATCTGATTTGGCATAATTACACCACCACTCATAACAGTAGCACATGACTGCCACTCTAATTGTTTATTGATGCTCGTGGCCAACTCAAAGACATTCAACAATGCAGCCTGGAGCTGGGGATGAGGTTACACAAGGTAGGTAGAGTAATGTGTCTAATATAACAGAAAAGATTTTGATATTATCACATCAAAGTTATTATTATTTTCCAACAGTGTTTTATTCATCTTCATTTTTGAGTACAATTTTGAAATGATCAATGAATGACATACTTTCAACCATTTTCACTTACATTTAACACTGGCAATGAGATACTTTATGTCATGTGATCACTTATGTAAAAGTTTGCTATTTGCAATGTGTCAAGATGTCAGCATTTAATTAAAAATGGCCACCAGACAATGTTTGGATCATAATTGATAGCTAGGCTTGAACCCGGACCCTCCAATCACCAAACCAGAGTCCCAACCAGTCGGTTGGGAGTCGGGTTTCCACTTTGCAAGGGCATTAACCTGATGCCCATATAAGCGTAACAAGGGGAAGCGGGACCCAGTGGYGTAAAGGGTGCTTGGTGAGAACAGTGAAGAGTATTCGGTGAAAGGGGAGAAATTTCAGGAAGATGTTTTCAAGGGGCAGTATTGTTTTTCACATTAAGCAGTATTAACTTTGATTTTCAATTGCATTTTCGATTGAATGCCTGTCTCAGCAACATTTTGCCAACTAGGAAACTGTGCTGTAATTGGCAGCTGTAAAATAAATGCATTTTCTTTTATGGAATTAAAATTCATTATTTAATTAGTGTACATGGGAATATATACAACATATACTCACTATCCACATTATTATGCCCATTTTTGCAGTTATCTAGTCAACTGTGACATGGTTGTTGGTTCAACTGTCAAGTGTTGGTGAATCTGTGCTCATGATCACCTCTGATTATTATTCTTGGCTAACAGAGTTAAACCTGATGTAGTCTTTAGTGGTTATATTCCATCCACCACAAGAGGTGATATTTCGCGCATTCTGAAATGCTTCAGTGCTTCTCATGTTCGTATTTAAGTTCCTAAAGACTTCCTGCCAGCTCAATCCAGTCTGGTCATTCTCCACTGACCTCTCTAATCACCAAGGTGTTTTGCCTGAAGTCAATTCTGTATAAACTTTAGAGACAATTTTGTATGAGAGTTCCAGGAGATCAGCAGTTTCAGCAAATTTAATATGAACTTCTGAATTTCTTGATCGTATCAGTATGATTTTATGCATTGTGCTGCTGCCGCATGATTGGCTGATTGACAGTTGCATAAACGGCCCRCGTGKTYCTAATAAAGYGGTAAGGATATATAATATATGTATGCATTGCTAATGAACATTACAAAGGCCTATTGTAAGTACAATACACTTCAAAACGTGCTGCTATCTAACGTAGCTAGTCTTATTTTTGTTTTGTTTTGTGGGTGATCATTTTTGAGTCACCTTCCACACTCAGACATTGCAAGCATGCATGCATGCACACACAGGCATAGTATAAATTGTGACCCATTTCCATGTAAAGCAAACCATCGCTAGTGGATTAATGAAAAAGGTCAGCATGACGTCATGGAAAAAGGAATGCCAGTGTGTCCAGACTGGTCTGACTTAAAAGCACAACCTCCGGGCAACATGAAACAGTGCTATATCTTSCATGCTCATTCGTCTCAGACTGCATGTGGCTTTCATTTCATTTTCAGTATTAAGGCCGCAAGCTCCACAGACAGGCTTTGTACTCCAGTGACAAATATTGTCTATTTGGCCTTGTGGTGATTGTCCAGGTATAAGCGATTTTCTACGCTAATACTAAGGAATAGCTGGGTGATTAATTAGTGAAAATTAAAGCCTAGACCATGCACATGCACATCTTTTACATGAATAAACTGGTTTTAAAACCAGTCTTAAAAGAGGCTTTGGTCCCTTTGATCTGATCAAATTCACATCCTACAGATGCCCGAAAATAGAAATATGTGTTGTCACATGGCCTCTAGTCAAACAGCTATTCTTGATCCCAGTCGCCTTATTACTAATGACACTGATGTGATTACTGTTTTGACCTCTGTTTTAGTATTGTCTAKTTTATTGCTAAGAATTATCCTGCCTTATGTTTCTGAGTATTATCATTTGGTACCATTTGGTATTTGGTCCCAGTCCATCTGCCTCAAGAGATATTACAGTAAATAGAATGGCAGAAAAAGTACTGGAACCTAACATTTTCATTGACCTCCTGATGTCATTCAGTACCAGCATTTTTTTTTTTTTTTTCAGGTCAGAACGCGTGACATGGAGATGACATTTGCTAGCATAGAATTGGTTTAACTCGCTGATCCAGTCACATATGAAAGCTTTTAAAACACATTTCCTCCAGCTGAGTGGAGATTCGGGTCAGTCTGTGGTTTTTAAATAGTTTAATATTCCCTCAGCCATGTGTCAGCAAAGAGGCCAGGGAAAAGCACTTTATTAGAATATACCAGGTGAGGTTTGAAATATGTCTACTGCAATTACCAAGACCGACCCCAACTTTTCAAAGTCACGTTAATGTTTTATTTGAACTTATAAAACATTAAGGTCCATTTAAAGGTGAGTTGATACAACCAATTAAACTATGCAACTCCTTGTGAAAACATCTACGTTGTAGCTGAATATCTGTTACATTGTATTTAACAATTATATATTTATGACAAGCTTTTATATCTTATTAGAAAGGTTGATTCTTAATACATTTTGATGTCTAGAGTAGTGATTCTCAAAGTGGGATCTGGTATTCATTTAGTTATAGCACTGGAATTCCCAATCCGTCATTATATTATTTATTATTTATCAATTAATCTTCATGCATAGCTTGGTACAGGTCCTTATGAACCTTTTTCATTTATCAATCGAATGAGGTTTAATCCAAGGCTGGTGACATGGTGGCTTGATGGTTACTGTTGCTTCACACCTCTAGGAACTGGGTTTAAAAGCTTGTCTCCGGTATTTGTGCATGAAGTTTGCATGAACTCCCCATGCTTGGTGAGTTTACTTTCGGTAGTCTGTTTTCCATCCACGGACATGCATTTAGGACTATTTGGCATCTCCGAWTTGCCTGTAGGGTGTGAGTATATGTACTGTATGTGTGTGTCTGTGTGTGTAGGCTACAGGAMGGCATCTGGCTACAAAAACTCGTGGTTTAGAGATAATATTTTTTTGGAGTGACTCCATGCTGATTGTTTTGATGTTTGATAGCCACCAGAAATAGTTTATTTTAATGCATTTTTTWAAAAAAAATCTGAGCTTTGTCTATGACAAAATAGTATGTACTAATGACAAAGTCAAAATGTTCTGGATATCTGGTAGTCATGTTTGAATGCTGATTTGTCACCACAATTCTTTTATATTTATTTTCTCTTAATATTTTCCAAAAATACAAATGATCCACCAGGTACAGTTTAGTAGCCTTTTTTCTCATAGTGTACAACACTCTTACAGCAGATGCCTGACTTACATAAAATTACCACCCCTAATCTCACCTTTAGTGAAAGCCATGCCTCCTGATTTTACAGTTGTAATATGGAGCTGCTGCGTGCCGTCCTCATCCAACACAACAACAGAAAACCCTATGAAGAAGACAGATGGAAAA
>QMIH01000479.1:391382-404250 GCA_003987875.1 Clarias batrachus
ATATATATTGTGTGTGTTATTCAGATGGACAGATGGATTATTATAGTTCAAATAAAGTTTTAGTGAAAATATGACAGCTATTATGATTGACATATCGTATGATTGTTTCAAGGTAGAGAGAGAATGCAGTTAAAAAAAGAACGTATATATGATAGCTTTGAAGTTATACCCTCAGGCCAGTGCTGACCTTAAAGTCTGTGAATGTGTGTACATGTACGCTTGAGGGTTCACCTTGCACACTGATTCCAAGGCTTCCAGGGTCGTCTCTCCTGGCTGTATTATTACTAGGATAGCCTGATCATTGGGCAAAATGACCCAAGATGGCGTGAGGTATTCAGGAACCCAAACATCACTGTCGGCTACATGCTGAGGAAGGTTCCTCATGGATCCTCTCTGATCCTTGCAAAAAGCAAACAACAAAAGAAATTCAAATACTGGTACGATTTTAACGTGCTCGTCAGACTGACACACAGCTGCGTATTCAAATGGTAAATCAAAACAGAATCTAAATGAACAATGAACTAATGAACAATAGTTAGCAGTGACAATCCTTCCTATTCAACACACACACACACACACATTTGGTTTCATCATGCCTGTGCTATTTTAAACATGTGCTTTATTTAGCCATATCACAGTTAAACAGAGCTGTCTAAATGAATATAAAAGAAATGCATCAAACCAGATCTGTATCTAATTCCAGCTAATTTGCTGGATCCAATTAACTTGGCATCCAACCATGACATTATCTGATCTCTTTTTGTCCCTTAGAGCTGAAGCTTGGCCTGTGGTTGCTAATCATTGGGATGAGATTTGATGAATAGCAGGGCATTATGGTTAGGGTATGGGGCTCCCAGACCTGTCTACAAATCCTTCCCACTGTCAGCAGGAGCAGACTGCCCAAGTGCTGATATCTTATCATGCCGTATCGGGTGACAGGCTTCACTGTGCCCTTTGCCTCCCAGCAATCTGGCTACAGCATGCCGCTGATGGTGGGCTACGTAATGAATGAGAGTATGAACCCACACACATGGATTGTAAAGGATTGTGGTCGCACACACATGAACACACTAATGGCAGGCTGATGAAGCTCAGTGGAAGGCTGATGAAATGGCAACAGTTCAGTCACTGCGAGTTACAAATACAAGCCATTTTTAATTCTTCCGCTGCATCGTGTACAGTATGCATAATCATTCCATTAAATAGTTTCCCTTAAATGCAGAAACAAATTTTCATACTGACAAACACAGGATATTTGTGGTCTTTCAAATGGCTTTCCGTCCCAAACACATTTCACCCACCAATACACAAACCATCTGTCTCATCCAGCGGCGTTTCGTCGAGTGGGAAAACACTCCCCCATCTCTCCCAGGAGACCCCTAGCAGGAATGCCCAATGAATAGCTAAACTAAGACTGGATACCGCTTTCATTCAGTGTACCACTTTCACTCCCCATTCTCCAGCCCTGACTGGGTTTCCAAATAAGATTTTTTTTTTTTTCTATCCTAAAAATGTATTCATAAGGAATTCAGTTAATTCACTAATTCACAGAAGAGATGTATATCCCTTACCAAACTCGCCTTGGTTGGATCACTAAAAATTTCCTCCAGACTTTTCTTCACTGGTTCCTCTCCATCCACAAACACCTATAACAGATAGAACAGACAATGAAGATCACATTTGGGTATGCATGTACAACTCACACTTGAATTCCCATCCCAAATTATACCAGTATAATGTAAGGAAATCCAGTTTGATCTAAAGACCTGGCTAATGCTGGGTCTGCTTTTGCTTTTCTTCTTTGAGGTAGTGTCCAGACCCCACAGTGAGGAAAATCGGCTCTTGCGTTTGCTGGAGGAACGGGACAGGGCGTGCGTCCGTCTCCGTACACCGCTCTCGGTGCGTGCCGCAACCTGAAAGCCACGCACAAATGCGCAGAAAAACATCGGTTATCCTACAGTACATACAGCCTTTAACTGCATAGGCAGATTCCCCACCAGCATTAGCCCTGACGCATGATTACTTAGTTGACTTCAAACTTCAAAATCTCACCAAAAAAATCTGCTGACATAAACCGCACCAGGCTTATCTTCCACACAGTTTACRTTTCTTAGGAGTAGTGATAATRTAACATGCTGACACCTCAGCAAGTCCTAAACCTCTGATAGGATTTCAAATATATCTCCTGCTGCATATATAGGTCACAGCATAGGCAGAATGTCCTGGCACCCATATTCACCTCATGTAGAGGCTGAGAGTCTGCCTGGCATTTCTGGGTTACTTCACATTGGGAATAAGCTTCACAACAAAGCTGTAACTCACAGCAAAGATGAGAACATAAATCCTGCATGTCATTAGTAAAGCACTAAATCACTTAGCAAATATGATTGCAACTCTCGTTTGAAGGAAAGTGCAATCGCTGATGGGCCGCTGCACCGAAGACTTCATTCTGGTAGAAGGGGGTTTATTACTATGCAGTTTTTATGCTGAAGAGTGAGAGAACGAGTTCTTTTAAAAAGACACGTTATGCGTCTTTAATCTTGTTAAACGCTCACAAAGCATATATTACACGGAGCAAAGTCCCTACAAGCCAAAACAAAGTCAATTACTGACTCATCACTGCAGCTTTCCTTTAGGAGAAAAAATCTCTTTGTCAGCTGAAAACTGTAATCAATTTCTCATTGAAGTCCCTTCTCACAGAAGGGAAGAACAATGCTGACAGAATCCTGTAGCTTCAACTTTATTCCCCAAGCAGGTACTTCAGGAGAAGGTTTTTTTTTTTTTTTTGCTTTTTTTGTTTTGTATTGCGATTCTGCACAGTAATGCCAGAAGTGTGGGATGATGGCGGAGTCCTGCAGTGCTGCATGCGGTAAGAACAGAGTGCACAGGTGGATTGTTCCATACATTCTTTTTTTTTTGAGAGGCATTGCATRAGAAAAATATGACTTAGCAAATTTATCTATGAGTGTGTGCGAAATAAAAACATACAGTCATAAGACACAAGTATTTTGGAATGGCATGCATGTGACAGAGGTATGCTTGTATTTTCGAGTTTGTGGGTGTGGATGTGTGACTGTGCCGTCAATTATGAAAACATGAAAAGGATTTGAAATTAAAAAAAAAAAAACAAGAGTAAGAAAGTAAAGTACATTTTCCAAGTATTAAAAAAATAAGATAAAATAAACAAGTTATTAAATAAAAGACAAAATAGATGCTTACACTATACTTATGGGACATTTTTAGAGGGCTACATTAAAACTAYATAAACCTAAAAAGCCACTGGTTAAGTCGGGAATCATAAAATACCTCTGACACCTATAYCATACCGAAGGTATCGTTAGTTGACGTTCATGAAATCATTTTTAGTGTCAAATGATGGCAAAAAAATAAATAAATAAAAATCATGACAACTTACATAAAATTTGATACATGTTCATGAAAATTGGTCGCTTTACAAGCCACCTTGCTCTATTACAATTTTTGGTTCTGATTGGATTTGCATGTCATGAATGTTCACATTGAAAATTATTACYTGACTCTATTGTGGATGCACCTGTCCTCTAAAACAGCATGCATAGATGCGATTTTTTAGCAAAAATATGCTTGGGATTTTGGATCAGCTTTATTTGTTGAGTTCCAGAAGGAGGAAGAAAGCCAGACAGATCAGTTTAACCGTTTTAGCATCTATTGCTAGCATGACGAGTTATTGGATATACGCCCGATTTAGGAACACATATGAAAGTGACTCAGATCTGATCTGAAAACATTAGATTTGTACGTCCAGACAGCCCTAAAAATCAGATCTGTGTCTCACATTTTTTATAGTAAAAAAATGGATTTGGGTCACTTCAGGCAGGTAATGTGAACGTAGCTTACAGTAGGTATCATGTGCCTTATGTTTTCAGGTAGTGTTACAAAAAAGCTCCTAAATTTTTGGTAATGGATTTCTTTTCGTTTTAATTGTGTGTATGGATGGGTGTGGGTGTGGGTGAGTGTGGGTGGATGTGCGAGAGTGTGGGTGTGTACCAGAGCATGGAAGGAAGAGACGGAGAAGATGCCCAGGCGCCCCATGGCCAACTTCGTGGGCCGCGAAGCAAAAGCCAGTAGGCGCTTGGGGTTGGGAAGCTCTCCACCCTGCAGGCTGGATAAGTAGCATCGAAAACGAAACAGATCCACATGGAACTGCTCGAGGTTCTGCTCCCACAGGAAAATCTAAGAAAGACAAAATAAGCAGGTGAGGCATAAACTCAGTAAGAACAATAAAGACTACACTACGGTTCAATAGCAAAGATCTATAAGAAACTGCTCCGAGTCCTAATAACATTTGCAATTCAAATACATTCAAGCAATAAGTAAAAAATAAAAAAAATAAAAATCCAGGTGTTTAGACCTAAAAAGGCTCAAAGTAAAGCATTGTTTTTTTTTATTTCCTAAATTACTGTCATTATGAGATATTTGAAGCTATGCACGTATATGATTAGGAAGGGAGAGTTCTAGTGGTGAGTTCTGTGGATATGAATGTTATTAATAATATATAATAATAGAGAAGAGTGTTAGGGAGCAAACCGAACACGCACACACAGACACACACACACACATTATACTGAGTCTATTTAAAAATCATGGAGGAGTATACACCTCCATTACTGGAACAACAAAAAACAGAAAACTCTCTAATGTAAAACCCTTCTGCAACCCCCAACCCCCTCCAACACAATCTATAATGTTCATACATAAACCAAAAATATTGTGTAAAAACCTACACAGGAGATTATTCCCAATGAACAATGGAAAAAAAAATTAAAAAAAATATATATATATATATTTTTTTTTTACTTTTATTTATTTAGTTTTTTACATGTAAAACAGTAATCTAAAGGCACATGTAAAAATGCATTAAAGCAATAATGCATTGAAAATACTGATATCAAAATTTTAAAATAAAAACATCTATAAATAAAGATGAATATTTGGAGGTATGATTGCCTTTTAAAATGCATTAGTAGTTACAGGTCCACCTTGTGCAGTATTAAATAAAAATTGGCTGATTATTTTTTCCAGTTCCAGTTCCTATGTCATTCTTTATTTCAGATTTTGCAGGTAATCCCTGAGAGCCTTTGCTCATATTACATAATATATTACCTTCTTTACAGACATAATGCACTAGAATTTTATGGAAAAAAAGKAATTTTGTCTGTAAATTTACGTTAAGAATTCTTTAAGATATTTAAGACAAGAATATTAGCACTTGGAAAGAAAGACTAAGACTGTCTAAGACTTTTTTTGTACAGGACTATAACCCATAAAAAAGGATTTTGTATAAAACATAAGAATGCACTTTTTCAAATTGGTAATGAATATGTTTCGTGTAAGCTGTACAGGAAGCGTGAAACTGTCTCTGCAAGACCAGTGACCTACCTGGAGGAAATTAAAACCAGTAGCAGAAATGCACCTGCATTTCAGCAATCCAGTAATCTTCACCATGTGCACTACACATTCCAGTCACAGTTTAAACCAGATGCACATATTCAGGATTGTGCCCTTAGTACAAAGAGCATGGAATTCTTTCAGCAAATCCTTACACACTCGAAGGAGTTTCAGATGTTACAAAATGCCGAACAGAACGTTTACCTTGAGACAGCTAGCCAAAACAATGGAAGCATACAAACCTGTTCTTTAAAATCTGTCTCCATGAACTCAAAACTGTCAGTGATTTGTGTCTCCCTAAATATTTCCCATTTTTTTAAAAACCGTCAGTGGTACAGCAGCCCAAGATCTGAGAAGCTGATTGAACTCACCTGGTCCAGAATGGTCTTCCTCTTTTTACTGTCATTGACAGCTGAGAGCTGCATGTCTCCCATTTTCTTCATCTTCTCATCCATATCAATCTTCTGCTCCAGCTTCTTTATCTCGGCACGCAGGAAGCGCACAGTGTCCTCGCGGTGGTGCTGCCGGGCCACTGCCGTGGCACATGCTGAGTGGATGGCTGTTATCCAGTTCTCCAGCTCGGTCTGTCCTGACGTCTAATCCCAGACACAGCAAAGACAAGAGACTGATATATTATCACACTTGTGAGGGACTACGAACCTACAGGACGTTTGCTGAAAACATGCATCTTGTTGCAATCAGCATCTGTGTAATATTAGAAATTCTTTATACAAATGCAGTTGTACATCAGGAAAACAACTGAGAACTAGATATGCATTCATATATACTGTATGCAACAGCTAGACCAGTGGTTCCCAACCGGTGTGCCGCGGCACTAAGGGGTGCCGTGAGATCTTTTGAGGGTGCCGCCAAAATTTCGGGGAAAAAATTGCACTAACGTCATTCTCTCTTGGCGGGAGAGTTGGAGGGAGGGAGGGGACTACCGAGATAGCGGAGAGTCCTTCTCCACCCCACCTCACCCCACCCGTTCCTCAGTGAGGGTTGTGGATTGACGCGTATAACACACGTACAGGACAGGGCGCACAGCGAGTCGCCACTCGCCAGCATGCCTCAGTACTGATTGGTGACTCAAAGGAGGCAGAAGGTATTGTATTAAGCAGCACGTGCACGAGTGCACGTAAATTTGTGATCAAGTGCAATTCTTGTGATAAGCTAAAACTGTGTTTGTCGCTCTCTACTTAACTATCAGAAACTAATTTAAGCCTCTGTGATTTTTTCCTTTTTTTCAGAATACATCTTATCTGACAGCGTCGGACAGTCAAACTTGTCACAATTACATATTTGTATCGTAATACTATTTTTTTTATTAAGGCAGAATCAGTGTAAACAGTATTCTCATATCATCTAGGACTAGGTATAAGGTGTTGTTGCATGCAAACTCTCGAAATGAAACAAATAAATAAATAATAATAAAAAAGCTACGGAGATTTTAAATATCTATTTCCTTATAAGGGTGCCGGGAACTTTTGAAAGGCTTTCCAAGGGTGCCTCAAACAAGAAAAGGTTGGGAACCACTGAGCTAGACCTTCAACTGTATGCTTGTAAACAGAGACGTCGGCCATTTACATGGTTCCATTTGATATGACAYGAAGAAACAGACCRTYTTTGTTGCACTCTCTTATTAATGTCATTGTTGAATCAGGCCTGACAGTTTGGCCTTTAAAACTAACTATACATTTTATCTCCCGCACAATGAAATGCCACTAGATTTCCTGCATAATTACCAAGCACATAAAATGGTTCAGATGAACACTGACCATTAAGCCTTTTTAATGCTGCTCCCTTCCTTGCTTGAGGAACCTATAAAGTGCTGAGAATGTATTGCCTAATTTCACCCATAGCTGGAGGTCTATGATCAACTAATGTTGCTGTAAAATACACGTAATAGCTTTCTTATATCACCTGGCATCTGGAAAACCTTACCTGGAAGAGAAAGGCATCGCCTAATGAGTTGCTTAGGCAGAAAACAAAGTCCTTCTTGGGGTGTTCAGGAACAGCCTGGACAATGCTATTTTCAGCCCACACTGCATGCTTGGGAATGCTGTTGTGATCAATTCCTGAGCGTCCATCAGTCTCATAGAGGAAAAGCGTGCATCCTGGAACGAGTACACAACAAAAGAAAAGCAATAGTAAAGATATGTTTGATAGCCTAATAGCTAGGTTAGTCATGACCATGTGATCGCTTCGTAATCAGTGGTACTTTTTAACTCTTGTTAAAAGCATACGATTTTATTTTTTTAAAATAAACCCTGCGTGACATTAGATCATCACACATCAGTTGCTGCAAGACAGGCAATGAAAAGCTCATTTGAATATCACGACAGATTTGTTTGGGAATTGCAGTCGGCAGACAGAGACATCACGGAACCTGCAACAGACACTGCATTAAAATTCAAGGGCACGGCTTGGCAGCTAGGTCAAATCTGGTTTGTAATGAGCACGGCATAAATAAATAAATGGAAATCTAAAGGGAAACAAGTATAAAGATTCATCTCCGCCCTCCAACGATAATGAGAAAATGAGCAAAGCAGTGGGAGGGGAGCAGTGATTTGATTTGACATAGGTAGGTAGAGGTGAATTACAGCCCAAGGTCTGGAGAGAATACTTTTATTGAGAGTTCATGAGCAAGGACAAGACGGGGCGCCATCCCTCATATTTTTGGAGGCTCTTTTTCTCCCAGAATATTGAATGAAATGTATTCAAAATAGATTTGAGTAGATTTGATGATGTTATAGGTGTGTACATTTTATGCAAAATATGATTTTAAAAACTGTACACTCTACAACAGTGCATCTCCAAMCTGTCTAGGTGTTGTTCCTGCCACGAGGGCCCTGGGGACTGGTTTGAGAACCAGTGCTCTATATTAAAATGTTTCTGGACTACCTTGATTGGCCTAGTCAATCCTGTAATAAGAAATCATTGTCAGCAGTGTGTCAGGRGTATCAGGGTAGTATTGGCAGGGATGGTTGTAATCATTTAGTTCAGTAYTAAATGTTTTTTTTTCTACCCTTTCTTTAYACATGTAAGTAGTCTACACAGTGTCGTGCACTCTGGTCAGAGATGGAAACTAGTGTGGTAACATTTTTCGGTTTGTGTCAACCCTTTTTTTTTGTCAGGCTGGTGAACAATGWACATAGATTAGGTAGCAAAATTAATGGATCAGGTTTTTAAAAAAAAGACACTATTTTAAATAGCTAGTTCAACACACAGGCTGGAACATATGTGCTATGAAATCACAGCAGCACAACCCTTCTCCTTTCATCATACGCTTACATGTTCAATTGTGTTGCAAAATCAGCAGAGTCATACCTTGGCATCAGATACACATCAGGCATTCACAATAAGGGCTGACACTTCATTGAACCTACTGTAAAACACAAGCCCTTGTTCATGGACTTTCCTTTTATATCCTGAACTAGTGTCTGTAACGATCACATTGATATGCATAAGAAAGTTTTTTTGTTCTTCCAATTCTTCAGTAATAATAAACAATTGTAAATCAAGAGCTGCATACAAATCAGACTACTAAACTGAATGTCACAACATTGGAGACATTACTATTAAGGTATAATAAATATTGAATCCGTCGGATCTGTGTGCATGGAGTTTGCATGTTCTGCCTGTACTTGGTGGGTTTCCTCCGGGTACTCCGGTTTTCTTCCCACAGTCCAAAGACATGACGATTAGGCTAACTGGCGTTCCCAAGTTGCTCRTAGTGTGTGAATGAGAGTGTGTATGTGCCTGTGCCGTGCAATGCATTGGCACCCTGTCCAGGGTGTACCCCGCCTCATGCTCAAGTCTCCTGGGATAGGCTTCAGACCCCCCGCGACCCTGATTACAAGATAAAGCGGTATAGATGATGAGTGAGTGAGTGAGTGAGTGAGTAACTTTAACTGGTGTAACACGCACTTCAGTGATGAACTAATTAATTTGTAAAGCTCAGGGGCCATACAATGCACCGTCACCACTGTCTTCCTTTACCAAAACCCTTCAACACTCCCCTCCAAATGCATGGCTTTAGGCCCCCCCATGACCCCATATACTGGATAAAGGGGTACAGACGATGAATAAGTGAGTGGGAGTGATAGTACCAAACAGTGCCGACTTGGCAGGCTCGAGCTCGGACCCTACGATCAGTATCCCAGAGCTTCAACTGCCTGGGCAACCCAAATCAAACAAGTTTCTTTTAAACTGAGCCGTTTCCGATTATTAAGTAATGTAAAATATTCAATCTTATAGAGCTTAGCAGCATTTTCTGGAACTGGAAACATATCAAATAAATGATAATCATGGCGAATTTCATTGGTTTTACAATCTGTATCACAAATAGGTGCCATTAGTGTTCTTACCTTTTAGTGATACCCAGTAGCGCTTCCATTTGCGTTTGGTTGCTGGTTCCACCTTCTTGTTCTTCTTATGCACCAAGAAGTTCTTCACAGCCAGTGCACCTGCCTTGCGTACTGTACCCTGTGTCGTCTCGAGAAACAGTGCCTCCGACATGAAGGCAGAACTCGCGGTGCCACTGCTCCTCTCATCACTGACAGCCGAGCTTGCCTCCTCCAGGCTTTCGTACGTCTGTCTGGAGCTTAATTCAAGCTCCTGTCGAAAGTTCTCGTACACTCCTTGACCTTCACCAAGSCGCCGCTCCCGATCCCCTCCTCCTCCACTGCTGCTACCACTGCTGCTCCTGACGCTGGCTGCAGAGTACACAGAGAAGGAAGCCGACATGGCCTTGCAGCGACGTGACTGGGGCTTAGCATCAACAGTCACACCATCAATGCCACTGTCTCCGTATTCACTGTCCTCTGCTGTGATGTCCTATGAGCAACATTAAGAACAGATTTTTACTCCGGTCCAATGGCACTGGGAAATGTACACATTTTTGACACATTAGCCTCTTTGCATGGCTATACTTGCAAGGCTGTTTCTTGGACACCAAGTCTCCTAGAACAAAAGTCTAAAATATTCTCTTTTGTCCTGGTCTTGTCTTGGAAATCTAATGTCTTGCAAAGTGAAATTGAGTAAATAGATCAGCACATCATGATTTGTTCTTGATTATAATTTCCAGGATCTGGAGCTTATAAGCATTTTAATGCCATCAAAAAGTATTATTTCWTGATCATCAGACTTTGGTAAAAGTGAGTGAAGAAAAACAAGCTTAATGCATTTTCCAATTTTTCTGATCCAACATTATGCTAATTGTTTGTCATCATGATGACTGGAAAATTCAAACATTTCCTAGTCAGAGATTTCTGGAGAATTACATTTGTTGGCGGGTCACCCATATTACAGTACTTTTGGTACTGCACTTTTATCAATGGAGTAGCCATAAAGGAGTAAATCCTGTTAGTGGGCAATAGTGTGCATTATAAGGTACTTACGTGTGAAGTCTGTGCACGTCGTCCTTGCATGCTGGGGGTCAGTACCCTTTGTTGGCTGGGAGGACGTTCAGAAAGACAGTGAGAGCGTCTGCAGGGCAATGTATAGGCTCCATAGCCACTGCCTTCTTCGTCCTCTGGAGACAACATACTGTTGGTTACCTTCCCTGCTCCTGTCCTTTTGCTGTCCCGCCTGTATTTGTAGCGATTCCTAGAGCCACGAAATGTGGATGTCTTCTGCGTGCACAGCTCATCTAAAGAATTGGTTCTCTCACCAGCGTGCTCCTCATGTCCTTTGTTTAGCTTTCCCTTTTCAGGCGCGGTGGTGTGGACGATCTCCTCTGTGCTAGTCAACTGTTCCTGGCTGAGATCAGACAGCGAGAACTCAAGTGAGTCTTCGCGCCACATGTCCGCTGATTTGGAGCGTTTTTTGTTTTTGAAACTTCCACCTTCACTAGATGGATCATTCATCCTCTGTAAGCATGTCTTCTCTGTCTCATTGAGACCATCATCTTCCTTTCCWTCACCCACTATTGTTTCCCCTCCGTCCTCTGAGCCAGGTGTGGTACTCTGTTCACCAGACCGGTCATGAAAAGATATGGGCCGCAGGTTCACACCAACTGGATCCACCCACACGTGTCCACTCAGTGCATCTGTCTCATTAAAGGGCTCCAAACCATTTTCACTCAGCGAATGAGGGATGCTCGGGGTACTACTTGATCTGGTGCTTGCTTCTGAACCGTGGTGCTCTGCTTTGCCAGATGGAATGTTTCGAGAGCGGTGTGAATGCTTATTGGGGATCCGGAGAGAGTGTGACATGTGCTTGCGCGATAGATGGTTTTGAGTTTCGAGGTATAATCTGTGGTCTCCATTTTGGCTCTCTATATTTCCCATGATTTACCATCTAAGACAGACAAGAAGCAAGTTACCATTGGCACGTTTGACAACTGACATATATTGGAGTTGTCATGAAAGGGAATGTGATATTGAGCTACTTTAATAACGCGTCAGCCCTGGAGCTTTCAAAACTGATTGACCAGCAAACTGTATGTTCCTCCCACAATGTTATAAACGACATACAAGCATTCAAAGGGAGTGGTTTCGCCGGGCTGTGCACTAACAAAGAACCTGCTCAGGTGAAAATCAGTGGAAGGTAAAAGAAGTCTCACCCTCCACACACACACAGCTATCAGAGTGAAAAAGCTGCAGATTGTGTGTGCAGAGTCGTAAACTGTAAAAATATCTCTGGCACAAAACTAAGAGTACAGGATGAGAAGCCGACTCAACTTCCACTGCAGCATCATTCAAATATTTATGTTCATGCATATTGTGTTTCATAAGTTTGCAGATGCTCTTTACATTCTAAATATACAGCATTGAACTATTGGGTATTAAAAAAGTGCTAAAGCAACGGTGATATAAAAAAAAAAATACTACTACTCTGACTAATATACAGAAAAGTCCATTGCTGCTTACTGCCATTAGTCATAAAGCCGGAACTGGCACACTGGTTGGCTCCTGCACCACAACAATTCTAGCAATTAGTAAAATTAGAACAAATGTTGGGGTTTGTGAGAGTTCTTTCTGTATATAATAGYGATTGTGTTACCTAGCTCAAACAGTGACATCACTGGCATCTCCAAAGAGGGATGTCACTATCCACACACCTCATGGTCTTCAGAAAGATTTTCTCTAATCATGCAAGGGGTCTGTACAACAAAGAGCACAGATGTAAGTCATGCGAAAAAGTTCAAATAATGGTTTGTTATTACATTATTATAATAATAATAATAATTACATAATATTATAACTATAATTGTAAGTATTGTCATTAAATAAAAGAAAATACATTAAAATTAAGTCAAGGAATAAAAACAAAGAAAGTTTAATTTCTTGAACAACAGAGAAATCTAGAAGAAAGCACACACACACACACACACACACACACACGCATTCACACACACACACACACACACACACGCGCACACGCACACGCATTCACACACACACACACACACGCGCACACGCACACACACACATAC
>QMIH01000479.1:404603-419248 GCA_003987875.1 Clarias batrachus
CGCACACACACACACACACACACACACACACACACACACACACACACACACACACACACACACACACAAAATTCCCCTCATTTGACTGGGAAGAAGAACAGACTTGTGTCATAAAAAATGACTGAGGACTTATAGTGGACCAGCTGCAGTATTGAAACAGGGGGGAAAAAAACTCAATTACATCCATCTCAGTTCCAAGATGACCCAATTTTCTTTTATCCAAGGCAGAGAGAGAGAGAGTTCCCTCATTTTGCAGACGGCAATAATAACAAACCAAAGGTCAGTGGCATGCTTAGAGGGCAGGTGCAGAAAACAATCGATCAAAAGCTTGTATATATAAATGTAAACCTAAAATTTATATATTTATATAAAACATGGAGGTTCAATGCAGCACAGTGGCTTAGTAGTGTCTTGGCACTGTCTCCTTGCCCTCCAGGGTCTGAGTTTGATTCCTCAGGGCCTGCGAGTTTGTATTGTTGTGTGTCCATGTGTGAATATTCATGCTCTCTGTGGTGTACTCAGTGTTTCCCACAGCAGCAATATGTGTGTTTGGAGGGATGGGGTAATACAGAGAATTGTCTGGTCCATGGTCTATTTCTCTGTTACTGACACAGAGAGAGAGAGAGAGAGAGAGAGAGAGTCAAGGTTCCAATAGATGGTGTTACTTAGCCGCTTTCCTACAGGGTGTATAACTGTATATGACTGTGTGTGTGTGTGCGTGTGTGTGTGTGTGTGTGTGTGTGTGTAGGCTGTAGATTTACATAAACTTGATCCCTTTCCCTTTCACTGCACTTTTTCCAACCTTTTCTCCTTTCATCACCTCTGTCATTTCCTATAACTCTCCCCCTCTCCTGCTGTCTTTGCTCATCTGTCAAAACAGCTGGAGGAACTTCCAACAAAAAAAATATGAAGATCCCACGGGACAACTAATGAACTGATCAAAGTTGTTATTGGCCACTATGATTCCTTTGCAAACCTAAACATCTTTCCTCTGGCTTAAACCTTGATTCACCAATGCTGTAAAACTCTTAGATATATATTTTTCCCATGAATCCGTGAACATATTTAAGTATAATCCATTATCACCAAGCCGGTCTCCTTTTCATTTCCTTATCTCCATAGTTTAATCTTCCCTTTATCTCATTCTGTTTGTCTATGACTCATGTTATTTGACTAGTCCGGAACAATCTGGCCATGAATCAAAAACACCAGAAAGAAATCTCTGACCAAGACCTTTCATAAAAACTGATTAGAGTGATTGCAATAAAAGTACAGTTTGTCATTAATATGTCATTAAATGAGAAAAATGATGCTAGGTGAAATAAATGCACTCTTTGTCACCAAATCTGTTTTGTCAGTTCTCGCACTCTTCTCTCTCCCATGTTACACGGCTGTGCCCTTCTAGTGCGATTAAAGAATAAAAACCTGCTGCAAATCTCATTATGCTGCCTCAGAGTCCCGCAAAATCACAAAACGCACCTTAAAGAAGAAAATAAAAGCAATAACGGGGATATTAGGATAAGACCTTTAAGCACTGTGTTTCATAGTCCAACAAACTACTCTGTAGAATAAAACACCTATTACATAAAGTATGAATGTTGCACAGATACAGTATGTGAGCCGTCATATAAAATAAGGTACAGAGTAAATCTTAAATAGATAAATGTAAACTTAAATTTATATTTATAAAACCTGGAGGTGCAAGGCGGCACAGTTGCTCCAGGGTTTGATTCCTGATCCCCCCCCCTTTTTTTTTTTTTTTTTGAGAAAATTGTCATTCTAAACAATGCACTTTAATGAACACTATCCAGGCTGGTTACTCCAGTTGTTTTAGAAAAACATGCATTTTTTTGTTTTCATTATAAAACCACACCGCTGGTGAAGTTATTTTTGGGATAGCGGGAAAATACTGCTGTCAAAATGAGGCTGAGGTTTCCCTTTTACTACATCACAGAATGCTCAGTTAAATATCCTATAAATAGGATTTCTACATGTTTATGAGGTCCTCCTCGTCAACAGACTCACACTGGCCATATCTCATCAACCAGACAGGACACAATAATAAACCTGATATCAAAACGAAGCTTATTGAAACGGGAATCTGAAAATATGCAAAACACCCAAAATGTGACAGCTCACTTATACAGTATACAGTACTAACAATTCCACAACCTTTCGATATTCCTCTATCTTGGAACTACAGCAATCAGTAAGAATGTTTTTGGAATCACGGTCGAGGATGTAAAGTGTACAGTCATCGTTCGGACTCAGTGGTTTTGAGTTTCATAATTACTCAAAATCCTAGAAACATATTCAAGAAAACAGGAAAGAGGGCACATTCCATAGCTTTTTATGTGGGTTCCATAGAAGTTCTGCAGAACAGGAATGACAGCTATAGCTCATATTGCTATCTCCTCCTGAACCACATACCCGAAAAAAAAAAGCTTATACCTATGTCATATATTACAATGTTATAATCATGTTTAATACCGCTTTTGTTTGAAAGCACACCAAAGGTGACTATATTTAAATACGTTATACAAAATGTCATACAGATGACAATAGAATTAAAACTTTTATCTACTGACCTTTTTCTTAGGAAAGGAGATTCAATGGCCAAAAACAAACATTACATTTGAGTCCTTTTTTTATAATATCTTGCATTTCGAAATCTCATTCTGAAATGACATCAGGTTACTGATTTGACATCTATTTTAAAAAGTGCATTCCAGGTGTTAACGGTTAAATGTCTCATATTATCAACCCAAAGGTGAATACAGGTCTGAACGGGGCCTGAAACTCCGTTCTGACCTGCGTTTGGTGCTGTATATCTGTGATCCCATCATCCAAGACAGATGCTATTACCAAGTCTGAATGAGTCCAAAGAGTCAACTTTCACCCTAAAATGAGCACTCGAGCAATATGGAGCTACAAGGAAAAATTGAGCTATTAGGAAGAATGAAAAGAGAAAAGGCATGCTTTCAAAAGGCAAGGTTCGTGTTTGCATCACAGCGTGCCACGTCTGATACCTCTCCTCCAGGCTTTCATGTGGGATCTTTTGAAAACTTTAATCACAGGCGCTTGGTTGGAGGCCTACCTCCTTCTTACTGTGTAGGATGTGCGGATCTGAAGTCTGTTATTAGCACACACAAACACAGAGAGACATGCACACATACCACCTCCTACAGAAATGCACTAAAGCTGTAGCGTACGTCATCGCACGCTGAATCAGTGTCCTTTCCTTCCCTTCCTATCAAAGCAAGAACAAATCAGAATCCACCCAAACCAACCTTATGCAACAAGTGGATAAAGCCAAAAAAAAAAAAAGACATCCCACATTTAAAATTCTAAAACGCATCAGCAGTAACAAGTCATTTGTTGCTTCTGCAAAGCCTCTGAATTCCCCTTCTTTCTCTAGGAGCATGGAACATGATAATCACCCGACTCATAATTCAGCAATCTGATTCTACAGGCTTTGGAGAGAAAAGAGCGGAGGATAATAGGATAATGGAAATGAATGACTCCAGCAGCCCCTCCCCCCTATCTGATGGCATATTTTGTGAGAAGAATAGACTCCATGTGGAGCAATGTAGAGGGGGCTAGAGAGAGAGGGGGGGGGAATCCCTGCCCCCAAGCTCAAGTGGAGGTCAATGTTTCCCTCCAGCTCTTCAATCCTGCTGGTAGTACCACTACACTCTAGCTGTAACCTTAGATCAATACAGCCAAAAATAGAGACTCGTCCCGAAAAAATGTTCCCTTACATCCTGTTCACTTTTCTGCACACTAAAATAAACGAATTAGCAACAGCCCTGGAAATGAATCATTCAGACAGGTTTCTTAACAGCTGGGGGAGAAGAAGAAAAAAAAAACACAAACTCACAGTTATTATAATCTTCCCTTTTTTTTCAGCTGTAAGAGGCAGATCACAGAGTGGAGAGCAGTGATGAAATGAGAAAGGATGCCGAGAAAAACAGCTCAAACCGACAGAGGAGGAATTGCTTTGGGGAAGATGAAGATAAAGATGGAACTGCATATTCCCATTTCTACTTCAGTTCCAGTTAGTCGAGCCCTAAGTCTTTCGTTTTGGGTTGCTTCTCTTAAAGGCCTGGGGCAATGAGTGGGGTTAGAGAACTCCCCTAAGCCCACTGGTAGAGAAGAAAGCAGAAACAGAGGAAAAAGATAGACAGAGAGACAAAAAGGGTGTTCTATTGTTCTCTCAGCTGGAGTCTGTAATTCAGTGTCTGTACTCGGCTCGGCACTTCAGCCTAATTGAAAAGCAGAGACAACGTGGCGAACCAAATCAGGACGCGCTTGTTATAGTGCTGAGTCATTAAAGAACACATTCACACTGTCTTAGTCAATATCACAACCGGCAGTGCTTATCTTTAATGTAGTTTTTTTTTTTTTTTTACTAAGAAATCTAATGTGTGTTGTTGTGGCTAATTTAGAGAGCAATCCAGTTCTTAAAACTAGTTCACTTCTTTATATATATATATATATATATATATATATATATATAAATTTAACATTGCTTGTTATTACTCTGATAAAAATAGACAAACCATTTTCAATCATTTTTGCTGAATTGCACATAAAAGCAATGATTACAATAATTGGGCCATTTCATGCACAGCATCCACATTCAGTCCTGTTTTAGGAAAATTGAACACAAAATGAATCAAACCCTAATCACCTACGCAACATAACATACTATCACTATTACAGGATCTTTTTCCTCAAGCCTTTCCTGGTTATGTATGTATACAAAAAGTGTACGAACAAATTGGGGCAAATTAATTAAAAATAAATAAATAAATAAAATCAGCTGTAATTGTTTTCTACTTTTTATCAGATGGTCGTCACACTATTCTTACATATGAGTCCTTTTTTTTTCTTTTCTGCTTTTAGACGGAAAACACAGAAAATGCAGTGATTTATGCACTGGAAAGAGTTAATGATATGTAAAAATTTGAAAGAGGGCTGGCTCTCTAACCCCCAAACATTATATGCTTTGTTTGATACATAGAAGCCCCTTAAAAAGGCCTACATATGAACTGCTCCTGCCACAATCCCCCCAACACAGCATTTATCATTTCACCTTCTCTGCACTCACATACGCTCTCTCTCTCTCTCTCTCTCTCTCTCTCTCTCTCACACACACACACACACACACACACACACACACACACACACACATACACACACGAATACTTAGAATGCAGGTAATAGGTTTTTTCTTGCTTGTGGTTTAACATCTTTCGTCTTTACTGTGTTTGCGACAGCACTGCCTCTTTTGTTCCTTAAAATCCAAAACGATGCAGCCGAACCTACTCCAAAAGGAGCAATCAATTAGTTTCTCTCTCCTCCTCACCCTCTCTCAGTCACCTGCTGTGTTAATATATACAGTATATATTTGTGTTTAACAGTATTTTACATAATAGTAGTAGAACACCCAAAAAGCTGATAATAACAAGGATCAGCTCAAACAACATTGGTGAAATGCCTCACATTGCATCTTTGGCTTTTTAACTGTTAGGCCACAACAATCGCAATATGCTCTGCAGTAATGGTATGATGTTGCATTGTGATAAAGCAGTGTGAAATAGTTTCGCTTGGGAAAAAAATTGCAAGCTTTTGTGGTATGGGTAATAATGCAAGAGGAAAAAGGTGCGGCGAGTCCCTTGCATTATGTTGCGAAATTTAAAAACGAAGGTAGACTCATTTGTACAGAGCAGAAAATGCATATGTATTTACAAAACTGATGTTTTTTTTTATTATTGTGAAACCAATTTTATTCCCTGCACCACCACTGCAGTTTCTTTTTCATTATCTAGCTTTTATTATTATTATTATTATTATTATGAAAAAGAAAGTAAAGACTTTAGAATCTGTGATTACTATTATGAATATCGCCATCAGGGAATGAATTATGTAGCTAGTAATCAAAAAAGGGCTTTGAGAATGTTTAAAAAGTTTCAGACTGAAGAAGTCTCACACTTTCTCACGCTTTGACTTCTAAATCTTCTCCACCTAGAGTCTGCAGATCCAACAGTCTCCAATTTCCAACATTCCTCATCAGATTCCCAGCTTGGGAAAAGACATGGAGTGCGGAGGAGTAAGTCGTAGTTCTTATCGCAGCCTAGAATAAAAATGAGCGCAACTACAATGCCAAAGCTGACAAGAAAAGAMGGGAATTTGAAGAAGGGAGAGGAGAGGAGAGGAGAGGAGAGGAGAGAGAGACTAGTATGTCAAGTCTTGGCTCATTCACAAGCAGCTTATCAGCACTGGTTCTGGTGAATTTATGTTTCCATTTTCCTTCTTCAAGCCTCGTTGACTAGTAAAGGGCATGTATGACACACCGTTCTCTACGACATTTTCATCTTGAATCAAATGTAAATAAGGGAGATGAATCTGAACAAGCTAGGTAGTATGTGTGTGACACAGCAAATGCAAAAGCAGCTTATTTACATAACATCACAGCTGAGAAATGTGGAGATTTAATCCCGTCAGGGGGAAAAACGACACATGCTTAAGATATATGCAATTCTAATGGATACAAACAGAAATCCCCAGGCTAACACAGTTTCATTTAAGCTTGTGTGTACAGGACAAAAAAAGTACAAAAAACGTATATCATTACAAATTACTAAGAGTTAAACTGTTTAATCAAGATTCATGGCTTTTTTTTTACATTGGTTTTGCTAATTAGATGTAAATGAGTGTGTGCGAGTACTGTATGTGTGCATGTTGCTCTATGACAGACTGAAGTCTCTTTCTGTATGTATTCAGGCTTTATGTCCAGTGAGACTGGGAAAAATCTCAGCCATGACCAAGCTGAAGTGTGACACTGAATGAATGAATGAATGAATATATACATATATAAATATACAACTGCCATTATTTCAGGAGTGGCTAGTAATATAATGTATGGGTCATTTATGGAATATGGAATATTTTTGTGTTGCTTTTCACATGTTGAAGTTCTGAAACTGAACTATAAACATTTGGTATAAAAAGCAATTTTAAAAACTAACTTCTCTTTTTACCCACAGTCACAAAAKATAGTATTCTGGCTTCCAATTTATATTCTCTCTGGAGGTTTTGGGTTCAGGAATTTCAAAGTCAGACGTATCAGTTCACCTMTCCAGTCATGAGCTTACAGTAGATTAAACTTCCTAGCTCTGCTCTCTTAGTGCTCATACTAATGATAGGCAATAAGCTCAACTCAAAAACTCTGTTATACTGGCCCATGACAGTGCACCATTCACACACATTCATAGACTCATTAGACCTATGGGCCATTTTCATAAACCAGGATACACACCAATCAGCCATGACCACCATTATGACCACCTTCCTAATACTGGCCTGTCTTCTTGAGGCATGGACTCTGGAGGTGTGCTGTGGTATCTGTCACCAAGCCATCAGCAGCAGATACTTTAGGTTGCAAGGTAGGGCTTCCATGGATCAGACCTGTTCTTCTCACAGATGTTCGATTGGATTGGGATTTTGAGAATTTTTAGGCCAAGTCGACACCTTGTACCGATTGTTGTGTTTGCTAAGCTATCGAGAACCATCTTTGCATTATCCTGCTGAAAGTTGCCTCTGTTGTCAGGAAATACCCTTTCCATGAAAGAGTTTACTTGGACAGCAACAACGTTTAGTGTCAAAAGGAACATCCACATGAATGGGAGGACCCGAGGTTAAACAGCATTACACTGCTTCTGTTGACTTGCTTTCTTTTTATAGTTCATCCTGGTGCCATCTCTTCCTCATACCCGGCCATGCACGTGTTTAAAAAAAAATGTGTTTCCTCAGACCAGGCCACGCTCTCTCACATTGTTCTCTGGTCCAGTTCATTGAAGGCACCTTTGACAGTGGACACAGGTCAGCATGRGCACCCCCAAACTGTGATGCAACAATTTTAAGCTAACTCTTCTATTGGATTAGACTACACCGACCAGTCTTCACTCCTCACATACATCAATGAGCCTTAGTCTCCATATAGTTTTCCTTCTTTGGACCACTTTTAGACTGTCATGACCACTGAAGACCGGGAATGTATATATCTAAAGAGTCACATATAACTGCCTGAAAAGCATATGTGAATATGCCTATTTAGGAAAATTCATGTCTATTACACACACTCATACAAGACTTGATGGTGGTTACCTGGTTACAGGCAGTGAAGTAGGGGGAAATGGTGTGAGGATGGGGCTAATTGCTATGCTGTTTTAGAGAGCAGAGGGGATTGTGTAGTGATGGAGTGATGACATGCAGGAGAAGAGGAGAAGAGAAGAAGAGCACGCAGAGTGTGTGTGKGGGGGGGGTTGTGGCAGGAGCACAGATGGGCCCTTCGGCTGTTCAGAGAGAAGGAGTTTGGCTAAGGGAACTTATCATTAACACTCTCCCACTGACACGCCTGAACAAAGCCCTGCAGCCGAAAACACATAGACACGCACCACAGATACACCCTCGAACAGGGAGACACAGACTGAAACAGAGAAGCTGTTTGACTGGTTTAGAGAACAGCACTGAGATTCTAGCTTAACGTATTTACATCATTAGATTTTTTTTTTTTTCCCATCAAGTTTACACGCCTCATTGCCTAGGAAGGCAGCATGTCTAACACACCACTGTCATTACAAGCAGCCTCGTCTTCAATACTAGATGCATAAGCTTTACTAAAAGTTCTAGGAGAATGTGTGGAGAGGTGGAACAGGTTTTCAGCAAAACGGTTGAGACCATGAGTGGGAAAGCTATGAGCACAGTAGCTTAATCACCTGCCATTATGAGTGTTTCCTCAGCACACTGCACCTCAAATTAGCGAGCAAGAAAGTAGGCTAGCTTTTTAAAACTTTTACTTGAGGTTAAGGTAGTTATGTAAATACCTTCTTAGTAAGCATTTCTAGAATTAAACAGAAATAAAAATTTTGTAAAAAAAAAAAAAAACACCATGTGGTAAAAAGAGCGGGAAAATTCGCTAAACAGAATAATTCTGTTTGTGAACATTCTCATTTGAATTGACTTTATAGCCAAAAGTCTGTGTCATGTTTCAGTAATATGATTTATTTGTCTTCCCAGGACAAGGCCTAAGGCAGCTCTCCAACATGCAAATGTCTTTTAGCAGACCAACATGCACTCACTTGCTAAAGCAATCTTCGACAGAAAAGTTCTGAGACTTGGCTCAAGCAAACTTGTTTAAGAATCGCAGGCGGTTATTTACTATTTGTAAGGCGGAAACACAAGGTAGCGTTCAGATAGCGATCAATTTAACATTGTTGTTAGCAGATACGTTGCTAATCTGAGAATGTTGATTTTTTTTTTTTTTTTTCGAAATCGAAATCGAAATTCTGAATTGGAAAAATGGCGGGAGAAATGTGATTTCTGGGCTGCGTGTGTTGTTCCTGTGTATTGGTGGATTTACTCTGGGAACTCCGGTTTCCCCTACATTCCAAAGACATGTGTTAGAAGCTGATTGACATTTGTAAAATGCCCACAGARTATGATTGAGTGTGTGTGTGCACGCATGTGGGTTGCTAAAGGGTGCGGTCCTCAGCATTGTAACTTCCCCAACAGCAACGGCTCCTGGCATGGAGTCAAAGGTCATTCCGGGCAATTATTGCTTCATGTTGGATGGAAGAAAATGTTATTCATATTATTAGGCAAAGCTCATTCATTTAATAATTTCTCTTCAGAATGAGTTTTATCTAGTAGGATCTCTGTGGATCTTGAGCACCTACTGAGAACACTGCGCGTGAGGCAGGAATTCACCTCAGATGGGACTCCATTCCATGGCACCATGTACACACATTCACATGCTCGTTCACACCTAGACTTAAATTTAACGTGAGAGGAAGCCAGAGAATACAAAAGAAACCGTTGCAGAAAAACACAAAACATGAAACATTACAAGCTTAGGAATGAAGTCCTCAGCCGTGGAGCAGTGCGTTGAGAGGAGAAACCATCAAAGAGAATGCCTCGAATGACAAATTTCATGTATTCTAATTATATMTTTATCTTTGTTTTGTTCTTCCTTAGTTGTGCAATTAAGCCGTGCGCACTTGCCTAATAAAAAATATTTTATAAGAGACACATTTTGGTTTTAATACACTTCCAGTATGTACATCGTAGCTTCAGAACTAGGTTTTGTTACTAGGCTCTCATACACAGGGGAGACATTTAGTAAGACAGAAAGAGGGGAGGTGAAGGAGAGGGAGGGGTGTTCACATGGACACACCTAACAAACCTGAGGGCAGATCTTAGAAATTCCCACAGCTGATGAGCTGCGTTCGTACAAGCCCTAGCAAGACCAGACAAGATGGGGGTGGACTTTGTGGGTTAAGAAGGAGCATTTTAAAGAGGTGGAATGAAGGTTCTCCCATTCTGCTGCACCTGGGTCAACATGCACTGTCTGCAAACAAAATGCATGCAGAAAAGAAGAAAGGAGAGGAAAAGGGCGGAGAGGGAGGTGTAAGACTGCTGCTTTTGTTTTGGCCCTGGAGAACATCAGAATGTCACACACAAACAATGAAAGACACACCAAATGCTTATAGAGGCAGTCAAATGCTCAAAGAGTTAAAGGGAGGTCAAAACTTTCAGGTTTGTGGACAACACTGTCTCCATAATGAACATCAGATCCAACCTGCCTTTATTAAATGAATGCGCAACATTTTATTAAATACTAAGAGCCATCCTAAGGTAGTGCTTTTGTTACACACATTAGAAACGTTACCCGCTAAGCAGTTAGTCAGGTGGGTTGTGCTTTTGTGTTCATTTTGTAATAGGAGCCAAGTGTAGGTTTGAATCACAGTAGATTCTTCCTAGTATTGCACCTTGTCGAAGAGGAGACAACAGCCAGGCTTATCTGTTCATCTGAGTGTGTGTGTGTGTGTGTGTGTGTGTGCGTGTGTGTGCGTGTGTGTGTGTGTGTATGTGTGTTTGAGTACTACCCTGACTACAGTCTTAAAATTGGGCTGTTGCTGATATATAAACATTGACAGTGACTAAATACACGCAAATATTGTATTTCTTACAATGTAGAACAGTTGAGAACACTTTCCTACTGAGAATCCCATCACACTCACGCTCTGTCTCTATAATCTATATAAAAACATAAATCCCACACATCTCTGCACACATACGCACCACTCCCACTCCTCACCTCTGAGCTTCGTTCTTTCACTGCAGGCATCCAAGAAAGACCGACTATGTGTCAGCAACAAACACACAATTCACACACTGTTGCTTTTCATCAACAAACTAACAACGCTCGTTTACATATAATGTTTACTCATGAGGAATTCTTTCATATTTGGCAACTGGCAGTGATGTCCAGCTAACAAGGAACATTAGCAAATCGTTAATTGTTTTTTTTTTTTCAACGAGTTCTGAAATGGTTCGGTTGTCATTTTAGTTCTGATGGAGGAAGCTGATTGGACGAGGGAAATTCCACAAGTGATGATATATATCATAGCAGCACTGGGACGTTCCACTATATGTATCATGGTTATGTTACGATTGTTCTAATAATCGCTAATTATACACATTCAAAACCAGTCGTGTAAGCACTTTCAGCAATAACGATGTATCTTAAACAATACTTTGTCTTTGTAGTAATTGCTTCTAAATTGTTCCCAACTGCATCTGATTGTTCTAACGGCAATACAAATCTTACTAGTGTCTAACGTATGACTGAATACCAAATCCCTAAAGGGTAATATTTACTAGGTAGAACACCCTAGACCTGGCTATTGTCTGCCAGCTCAACGCTTCTTCCACCAGTTGTGGAAGGATAAGGGCGAATGAAATAAAATAACTGGTTAATGATACAAACTAATCAGAAACTTTTTATTAAATGATAAATGGCATTTGTATATACCTGTTATATAAAAGCAATAAGACACTCAAGGCTGTGCTGTTGTACTGAATATCAGCACAGCAGTGAACAGTTTGGCCGCATCGCAGCTGTGCCGATATTCAGAACAAATGCCCTCCCTCTTACATGAGATTGCTTAAATTTAGGAACCAAAATAATGATGAAAAACAAAAATACAGCTAGTGATGTTATTGAAAGATATCATATTACTTATTTAGAAGTTTATATGAGGGTTGTTCTCTGTGATGTCTAAACACATCATGTACAGTACTATGATAAGGATATGACATTTCCCAGCAAAATGAACACTCACTTCACATGAAGCATAATGTGCAATGTAATAAAAAATATTATGTGTAAATATATACAGAATCATGTAAGGCTACTCAGAAAAAAAATACAATACAAACCCCTTTTCCTATATTTGTTGAACTTTCATTCGGAACTATCCTGCATTAAAGATTTTCATAATCATTTACATTTGCAAGATAAGGAGAACAACTTTGTATATATTGTAGTTTGCATAAAGAATCTGAATGATCTGTCTGACAGGCCGAAAGGAAGAAGACCGTGTCAGATTCCGGATCGTGCGCTTTTGTCGCTTTCATGACTCCCTGCCTCTTGCCTCAGGAAGCAGAATGCCAATTTTGGTGAAATGTGTGATCAGGTAGCCTGACTGCAAGGCACGTGTGACCGACAGCCTGCAGTCCCAATGGCTGTGGGGGTTTTGTGTCAAGTTCCAGTGCAAGAACACACAAAGGACTGGGGGAGAAAAAGGGATCTCCTTCGTCAGCAGGAACCAGCCCAAAGGGGGAAGACATACACACACACAAAAAAAGCAGKGCAGGAGGGCAAACAATAGGAGTGCCTTGAAACATGTCAGCTGAGGAGTAGAACCGTCTGGCATCCTGGACCTTTCCATTAACTGATCTGATCTCCTTCACAGGTTACTGAAACGTATGTGGACAATGGAAGATAGGGAAAGCTCCTTGATCACAGATACTCCTGTGCGTTAGCGGGTTAAATGCCATTTACTCTGGGGCTCCTCATTTCACACTGTACAGACAGAGAGGCAGCCGAGTGGAAAAGAACCTCATCAACACTCTTCCCCACACACACACACACACACACACACACACACACACACACACACACACTTGTAGACACAATTTTTCTCTTTTGTGTGTGCATGTGTCATTTCATTCTTTTACCTTTGTCACCGCACTGCTAGGGCATCAAAATCTAGTAAGCGTATAGGGCACGGCTTTGTCTACGGCTTTGCTCATCTCCCAAGCTGCTTGTGAGCTGAGGGTGTGAGAAAATTTAGGCAGATTTCACAAGAAAGATTTGAAATCGGAACATTTTGCAATTTATAGTGCAAGTGCTGTTATTACTTAATAACCGTTAGTTCCTGGATGTTTTTGAAGATAATTGGATATTGTTGAATGGGTATGTCACCAGACAAAAGTTTTATTCTCAATGCATAATGTACCAAAAGTTTTAGCGCCCGAAAAACCCATCACTGTTGCAGCCAATAAAAACTGCAAAGGAACGAATATTCATCTTAATAAAGTACCCGTTTTTACTATCTTCATTATAACAAGAATAACATTACTGTTCGTAATGTGGAATGGAGAACCCTCACCCACTGTGGGTGTAGGTGTGAAATGCAAAGGTGATGCAGCCTCGCAAAATGGAACTGACTACAATCAGTACTTTTACATGCACACTTACATGACCAGGCCGTTTAATTGGACTACATTACTGCTTAATGATTTATTGGCCAGTAAAGTGTGTCCGACTCCGTTACAATCGGTGGCGTTGTGCCCCCTTTCTGCTTGTTAATATTGCGTTCGGGGTTGACCTATTTTGTCACAGAATAAAAACAGTCCACAGACAAATTAGCCAGAGGCAACAACGTGCCAAGCAGTGAAAACATGGATAACCTTATAGCGTTGTACATTTCCTACTTTATTTTTTATACAAATGAGATGCACGCGACCACGTGTCTTTATGGAGTTATCCAAAGGCAGACGGCGCCACCAAACTGTTAGCACCTTCTTCCACCTTTACGCATCTGGTCGACTCCCGGGAGAAGTTGAGAAGTACGATTTAGTACTATTTAGATTCAGAAAACCTTTTTTTCAACATGTTGACATTTAGTTTAAACGTCCAGTTTTCATACATTACCACATTTAGTCAGACTAATACAATGGCCTGAAGAAAAAAAAACTGAGGAACAAACGTCTCAGGAATGCGCTAATCCCAGCCACTTACAGTTCATCCAATTACCTAAAACTGCCTCTGAACGCTACAAACATGCTCACACATTATAGTCTGAAATACATTTTTCGAAATGTTTTTGCTGTTCCTGTGGGAGTATATGTACTGCGCMTGGTCACATGGTTTAATCTCAACGCATGTACAAAAACAAATATGAGAAAACGGTTAATGTGCTGGAAGGACATGGAGTGAAGAGGTCCAAAGAGACACCGGCAGAGAGAAAGAGAGAATCCATGTTAATTATACATCACAGGGTAAGGACGAGAAAACAAATCTGTGAGCTTTTTAAAAATATATATTTTTTTATTATTATAAATGTCAGATTTCCCCTCCAGGAACACCCCCCTTTCCCTCACGTCGCCTCCTTCTTTCTCCCCCTCCTCTGGGTGAAACTGCTTAAACAGCTATGCATGTTAATTATACATCACAGGGTAAGGACGAGAAAACAAATCTGTGAGCTTTTTAAAAATATATATTTTTTTAT
>QMIH01000480.1:16613-27003 GCA_003987875.1 Clarias batrachus
ACACACACACACACACACACACATACATATATATATACATACACATACATATATACACACACACACACACAATTATACATACACACACACACACACACAAACACACACACACACACACACACACATACATATATATATACATACACATACATATATACACACACACACACACACACACACACACACATATATACACACACACATATATACACACACAAACACACATATATACACACACACACGCATATATACACACACGCATATATACACACACGCATATATACACACACGCATATATACACACATACACCATACAGTTTGGCATTCAAATACACATACGATAGCACATGTGATAGTAATCTGTTGGGTTAGTAATCCGAGGGACAATAATCTCCTAGGCAGCATTTATTCTAGACACTCTGAACGGCTTTGCATGAAGTACATGCTGGGAATCGCTTATGTAATACATCACAATMAACAACAGGTAGAATATGCTTTTCTGTTACTTTAAATAATGGCAGTACCCATGGATGCTTTTAAGGATAAGGGCGCCTAAGCAGACAACATTCCTGTGCACCTCAGATAAAGTCTGCCACAGTCAAAAGGGGTGATAAAAACTACTGTATTCCATGTTGGAGCTTTATGAAGTAAAGGGCATAAAATGATAATACACCATGATAAAGCCAACCATGCTAATTTTATGTGTAGGCCCACTGGTAGCTGGTAGCAAAAATGCTAGTCAAAAATCACCAAAGATCCACAGATCAGAATTGTCTGACATTTTCTTAATCTACATTTTATCAGAGAATTGCTGAATTCTCCAGTCTCAGGGAGGGGACTCATTTTCTCAGTAGGAGCTCAGCAGATCAGTGAGATTATATAAATGTATTTCCCCTATCGTTCTCCTATCGGTGCGAACTTGAAGACATAATTCACAGGGATTTGTATGGAAAATGTCTCACATAATCAAAAGCTAATAATTATTGCATTTTAGAAATATGTTGCTATTTAACAAAGATAAATGTTTTGTCTTCGACAGACTAGGCTTCCACTAGCAGTCATTAGGGACGGGAATCATCAGTTGCCACCCGATATGATATTGACACCCGAGTGCCGATTCAATTGCTAATGAGATTCTGTAATTATCAAATTTTATAAATATACATTAGTTACAAATACATTAACAAATTAAATACATTAGTTTTCTACACACTAATGTAAAACACAAGAGTTTAACATTAACCTTAAGTTAAACAAAAAGCGACATTTTATTGAACAGCCTGTATCTCGGTCATCTGTCAATTATTATTTCGGCCACATACAACTTCTAACGTGTGTTTCGAGATTAATTAGCGCACATGATGTTTTGAGACTGGTGTAACAGTGTTTTAATAAGTGGGTTTCCAGACTAAATCGCTTGCAGTGTTTGGAGACAAAGGCAGATTGGAGGCTTTTTAACGTGCATAACTGTTGGTAATGTAATGTCAGAAAAATGTACTGTTGCACTGCTCAGAAGCTCGTGCGCACTCAACACAGAATCAGAATCATTTAATTAAATTTATGGAAGCATCATATTTAAACAATTATTAACACTTGTCAGTAGATTTTCCTCGATAAAAATATCTCCAGGAATTTTATGGTTGCTCTGTAACAAACCGACACACTGACATTTTTTTTCTTATTAATTTCAAGAAAGTGGGTAAAAAAGTGGGAGAAAGTGGGAGAGACTGTTGAGGGAATAAGGGGAAGGTTTATGGCTGCTATAAAGTAAGTGATAATGAGGACTTTTCTCACAAACATTACCCAATATGGTTTCAAGAAATGTAAGCCTGATGTGTCAATCATTAATACAATTAAGGATGATAATCACTGCAGTATAGGAGGAATAAAACTCTATAAAAGCACATATGTTATTCTGCACATAGGAATAAACCTTCTAGACTCATAATAATGTTTGACAACTCGAACAGTTTCGGGTATGTGTGTGTGTGTGTTCTCTGACAGACACTCACATAAGCAGCTTTACAAAATAAAATGACAGCAGTCAAAACTCCCTATCCTACAATTCATCCGGCCATGATTCAGGGGACATAGTCATTAATCACAGTTAGTGATGTATCATTTGTTTGTATGCATTCTGAAAGATAAATGGCCTGTTAAAGCTTCTGGGCCTTGCATTTCAATGATTTTGCATTTCAAAGCTGACAAAGCCCTTTTCTTATTTACTCCATCGATTTCATCTAACCTAGAAGTAATTAAATGCATGCTAATCAGGAACCTCCCCAAATTAGCATTCTTTTTAAAACAGAAAGCCATATTAACATTAACATATCTTCCATTCCAGGACATATCTATATGTACACACACATACACATTATATATATATATATATATAGTCCTTGGCAGACACTGCAAGTCACAAATTCCCATATGGCAGCAAGAAAAAGATCAATTGCACTTCTACAGTGGATTATACTGGCAGTTACTGCCTGTGTACTGGCAATGCTAATAAACCAAAAATCAACTAAATTCAATTCCTTATAATTGAACTCCCAGAGTACATCTGCATTAAAAATAAGATAAACAGATGATGGTTAAGTTGATAAGTTGAACAGCCATCCTATTAGGAGCCATGCAGTCTTATAAGCAGGTTCCTGAAACCACAAAATGACAAACACTGATCTGGTAGTTTGGTAAATTAGATAGTATTGATCTGTTGTTAATGACGTTTGTCCCATAGCAGATAAATTTTAATTAGTGATCAGTCATTAAAATCCATTTTGTAGTGTCTTTTTTAACTGTAATGTCAGGACGATGCATTTCAAAAAAGTCTCTGTGAGTAAGTCAAAATGGAATACATAATTTCAAGTGACAATGTTAAAACATGTGTATGAACATGATCCTTGTAAGGAATGCCATTTCAGAAGATATAGTCTCCTGGAGAATGCCTTGTGCAGATGAAATAGACATTGCAGGAGTCGAATCAATGCATCTGCCACTGATCCCATTTTTCCATTTTAGAAATTGATGCTTCCCAAACAGAAAAAATTATGTCATCATTCACATGAAATGCTCTCAAATTCAAACTAAGTCTCTCACATTCACTAACATCACTCTCATTTTTTTTCACACCAGAACTCAAACATTTATGTACGATCTTTTCTCATTCGCCAATGTCACTCAATTTTACATAAAATATGCTCATATTTACCTCCTTAATTTTAGATTCACCACCATAAYTTATGTAACTTAATGTTAACTTTTAACATAATACTTTCATCATAAAAGTATTGTATGGAAGTATTGTATTTTATACAAAATACTCTAATATTCACCACTTCACTTCTCACATTTACATAAAACATTAGTAACAAAACACTCTGCTATATTTGCCTATTTACCACATAGGTTTACATAAAASACTCTCAGATTCGCCACTTTGTCCGACATTTACATAAAACACTCACATCCTCTATTTTGCCTTATACATTTACATAAAGGAGTTTCACACTTCACAACGTTACTTCATAAATTTACATAAAACAGTTTCACATTTACCACTTCACAAAAATCACGCTCACATTCACWAMTTTMCYTCATAYATTTAKAKRAAATRCTYTCACATTCRCYACTTTACCWTATATATAAAAGGCATAGCTTGAAACACTCACATTTGCCAATTAAAAATATGTTATGCATATTTGCCACTTGATACCTCATACATTTACATAAAGCATCCTTGGATTTGACACTTTACATAAATCATTCCCACATTCACCAATTTGCATAAAAMACTCTCACATTTTCCACTTTACCTCATACATTTACATAAAATACTTTTACATTAGCTACTATTCCATAAAACACACTCACATCAACCATGATTCTCATGCGCACACAGAAGTTTCGAAATAGACGCAGTGGCAGCTGAGAAGTGGTCAAGTGCTTGACCGGAAAAAACAACGACATGTCAACACACATTTTGTCATCGTACCTGTGCATACTCCCTCTCCAGTGTGGCCTTCTTCTGGCTGTATGTCCTGTTAGAGAAAACAAAATGATTCTTATTAGTATTAGCAGTAACGCAGCAAATACCTCTGTGGCCCAACATTGTGTTCCCTCCCTCCAAATTTAACTCCACTTAATCCCTGCCCTTCGTCCACCCATAGCCATTTGTCTTCTTCACTCTGTCTCACGCTGTCGGGTGACAGCAACCTTCTACTCCAGCCTGAAGAGCAAAGGAGGAAACATTCAGGAGAGCGTTTTATTAGTGTTTGGCGCTTGGATGGTTTGCTGACTAGCCAGAAGACAGGAGGTAGTCAAAAAATAGAACAGAATAACGCAGCTGCAGTAATGAAGAGCAGATGAAGAAAAGAAAAAAGATGTTTGGTCTGCCAGTTTATTTGAAAAATATAMAGGAAAAGTGATAAACTGTGAAAAAAAAGTTTCTCTTCTTTTTTCTCTTTTTTTTTAAACAGAGAAATCTTGAAGAATAGTAATTTACTGTATCAGTTAGCTATTTAGTARTAGTGCTGACACTGGCCTGCTATTATTGCTGCATTTCTGCAAGTTAAAAATACAGTCCTGTTTTACCATCTAAGCAYGAAACAGATCTATTCAGATAAGGAAAAGCCAACAAGCATGTACGAGGGCTGTTCTACTCAAACTGGGACTATTGATTGTGCGGAATAACAGAACTCAGTTATGAGACTTAAAACCACCTTGATTTATCTACAGTATATAATCCCCTGCTACACTAATSTACTTATCCCAGCGTTTCACTACTGCTTGGATACCATCAAGACAAGAGGTTTTCTCAGCGTCTGAAACGCTGGCCCCCGAAGAACTCCTTTAATGGTCAAAAACATGGCTTGAAGTGAGATCATGGCATTAGGGGGGATTGTGGCAATAACTCCCAAGCCAGTTCCTGTAATGTGTAAGTGGTGATCAAGAATGATTGTGTATACAGTTCCCACAGACAGAGGCGTCTCTTCCACAATTTCGGAAAAATGCTTTCAAGGGTCAGGCGTTCCACTTGGTGAATTTTCACGGGAACAACTCCAGCGGGCTCAGAGCCGCCTCGGCCAGGTTCGTCATTCATGGACAATGCCCATCGTCATTCTTGGATGTGGCTAATAGTCTCACCATTGTACATATTCATTTAGGGGAAATTTCCTTAAAGTCCCAGTTTGACTTGAACGCCTGTAGTAAAAATATGATCCCTATCTTTGTGTGTGTTTATATGTGTGCGTCATTGTGTGTGTGTGTTCAAAGCAGTATTTAAATTGGCCTTCACACAAGACAGGAATTGCTGCAGTGACTCTTGCTTCAAACCCCATTGAACCCCATGAATAAGTGCTGGACTGAATCCAAAACATGGATTTGTGCCTACATAGTTTGACGAGGGCGCAAGAACAAGTTGGGGGGGGGGGATGTTTCATTGCATATTGTGCACACATACACACACACACACACGCACACACACAGCGTCATATTTAGCAATGGGTCTAATGCGTTTATCTCTTGTCCAAACCTCTATCTCTCCTCTATTTCACGTCCTGAATAGCCGCTATCTCCACTGCAGGACTCCTTATCTCAATCTGTGGTGCTCAACTCCAAAACTCGTGCCTCTCTGTCTGCTTTAGAGAATGGCTGAGAATGGCTAAGAATTTCTGGGTTATGTAACCCTCTGAAACACCATTAACCCTTTTAGAATCATGCTTACTCCTTATCCATTCTTCTGTACAAAGGCTCAGATGTTATGTGACAGGCGGACACACACAGGGTGCAAACCAAGCTGCAATTTTCAAACCCCCCCCACACCCCCAATGAGACCCCCCTCCAAAGATCTGCAAAAGGAAAAAAATGTATTTCTATCAACGAGAGTTTTTCTATCAACCACATTTCTGTCAAAAATTCTAAAGAACCACCAAATGACTCAAACTAAAATAGAAAACTAAGAGAATAATAGTCAGAAACAGACAGGAAGACACACCCAGTTGTCAGTACTTCCAAAAGATCTGTTTCCTCTATTATTRCATCGACTCCTTTTCCAGTCACATTTTCAGACTTCAGTCAAGCATCAAAAATCCCGTTCAGATACAAATTACATAAACCCAGCTCCCAGAAATTCCAATTCTGACTCAAGATGTCCCCACAGAACAGCACAGAAGATAACAACTTGAAGTGAATATGGACAGTTTATCTTCACTGTGTTTCCACCAGTTTAACTCCGTTTCTTGGAATTCTTCTGAAAACCATGCCAGGGGTGGAAATGGCTATTATGAACGGAGTTCAAGTCAAACCTTGCGATGAAATTCCTGGCGAAAACAGTATAAATGAGAAATTACGCTCATATAATAGGCGAATAAAATATTTGAATATGAGGAGTATAAGGAGATATAAGCATCTGTTATGCTTTGCAGTGACCGGATGGCATCTTTATCCTTTATTTGAAGAAGAAGAAGAAGAAGAAGAAAAAAAAAAGAAAGATTTTTGGACATTGTACTGTCTAATCACTATGCTCCCAGCATGAAAGCCTGATGACCAGTCAGAACAACCGATCCTAAAGGGCCTTTGCTAAATTACTCAATCTCATAATGTGTGTGAAAAATGGTGCAGCAAGAGCCTCTGCCAAAAAACTAAATGARCTTAGAAGTGAAAAGCCTGTATGAACAATCACGTTCAGAAAGAGCGGAGAACATGGAGCCCGCAGCAGAGTGTTGAAGTATGTATCATCACACTCGAAGAGAGSAAACAAAGGCAACCCTCGTGACGCAGCTACATCAATGGATAGAAGTCATCAGAAGGAGAAGCGCGACTCGAGCTCAGGGTTTGAATTCAATTCCAGCTCATTTCATTTCATTTGGATAATTTGTCTCGGCTCACCGATAAGAGCCGAAATTCCCATTCCTGAATCTTTCGGTTGTTTACGAACCAGTAATTGTTCTTCTTTATATTGCTTTCATTCTAATTAAGAARATACAATGWCTTTGCATGACATTTTGTAAAATGCATTTAAATAATTGCCTCAGCATACAGTACAGCTTCAAAACAGCGCAATGCAGTGAATCCTCAAACACGCATCTCACCATTCAGAGCAACGACAGTTCTGATGCTTAAAAGCGATCACAATGGAAGCAAAAATTAGACACAAATGTAATAACCGTACCATCAAAAAAAAGAAAAACTAAACATTTTATCGTCTGTTTACGCTGATTTAATCTGTATGTTTTGCTCTAAAGTGACGCTGGTTGATCCTACAGGTTGACATGGGGCCAATTAACAAACCTCATTTAAGCTGATAATGTAGAATATCCCATAAGATAAAGACAGGAATTCCCTCAATAAAAACTAGAACACACTGATAGAAAGAGAGAGAGAGAGAGAGAGAATTTGCGAATCAATTGAAGTGATGCCTGCTTTCAAAAAATGAAACAAGAACCTGCAGCAAGAAGGCCATGTGGCTTCCAGATGTTGCCCTTTCCAAGCACACGTCAAATGCCAACTGCCCAGGGGTTAAATCTACCTCCTATCATCTTTGTGTCGCTGATCTGAACAACGTGAAAGGACAAAAGATGATAAACTCAGACAGCTAGAAGAAACAAAGTAATCACACCAAAGCAAACTTTGTGCTGGTGCTGTGTTTGGTGTAGCATAACAAAAGTTACAGAATACAATGAGGAAGAGTAGAAGATGAATTAAGAATGACTGAGACAGCAAGCCTGGAGACGTTTTCCAGGAAGTCGTCTGGAAAGGGAAGACAACACTTCAAGTCAATAATTACACCGGCCCCGGAATACCTCATTATAAAGCAGTACAGAGGAGCTAACGATCACGCTCCCGTTACTTTTAGGATCTCAACACCATTAACATGTCTGATCAAGCGGTGAAAAAGAAAAAAACTGCTGAGCTATGGAAATTCTATCCTTTACTTCAGAGCTATTCCTGAACACAATACCAGAGTTGACAAGGCAAAATTATATACTATAGACAAAATGATCACCAAAGCATTTAGGCTACTGCGACTCTGACAAAGCTCAATTTGCGCTATAATTAATTCTGCTGCGATTGGCCAAGCAAAAAAAAAAAAAAAAAAAAATGTGTAAATTTGGGAAGGGATATCTATGAGGGAGAGTCAAAAATTATCCGCACTCCCATTTGAAWATCTGCAGATAGAATTTTGGACGGATACTGTAAGGAACTTCTTAAAGGCGATCATTACTGGTGACGAGACACGGAAACATCTTCAACCACCAACCAAGCGAAAGTCAACCAAACTGATGCTTACAGTTTTCTGGGTTTCTCAAGGGCCAGTAATGGAGCATTATCAGAAAAAAAAAAAAGTTCTACAATCACCAGTGAGATTCTTATTGAACAGCTGAAGCCCTTAACTTCKGATTAAACGCAGAGGACTGCTAGCTAAGGGCGTTATGATCTTGCATGATGATGCACGTCCGTTACATTCATGTCTCGCAGTTCAGCTTAAAACATTTTTTAATGAAGGAATACAAAAACCTTTTTCAAARTGCATTGAAAAGCAAGGAGATTTTTAAGAAAAAAAATTGTCATTACAGGAATTTAATTCAAATAAATACTACTGCCAGAATGAAGATTATATTTAGCTCACCCATGTAGTAGAACAGATCATATCAAATATGAACATTTCTTAAGCTTAATGATTAATGTTTCTATGTTACGGTTGCAATGAGAATGTAAAAGCTGTTTGGTTGTTTCAATCACCAAAATAAGATTCAGCAAAACTGAAATTTCATAGTCTTAGATTTGTTCATGATATCTGTATTCAGGATTTCTCTTAAAAAGTATTTACAATTTATGCAGTCAAGCAGCATACTGTGGAATCTGCTTCGACGCCCCAAACACTCAACATTCAAATTTTACATTTATTGTTTTGTAAACAAGTTGAGGTCAATCCCAAAAATTAAAAGATGTCAAAAGATCACCATGATACAGSCATAAGGCATGCTGTTTTATTCAWTAAAGTTTGACCACTCTGTTACATAAATCATGAGATAACCACATCGATTATGGCCTATAAAAGAATAATACATAGTATCTGTGTTTGAGACAGTGAACGGAACTGGAAAAGATGGTCTAATGCCGAGTGTGTACAGTCAACCCAGTGTGTGTACAGTGTAATTTCGCCGTATCCTGGTGAGGGGGGAAATAATACATGGGGAGAATGATTGTGGGAACGTGAAGACAGGACACCGAAGTGAGAAAAAGTGAATAAACATTTAGCTGAAGGACAGAGGAGACTAAAGTAGAAAGATAAGGGAGATGATAAACAAAGTAGCAAGGATTAGCGGAAGCGATTGAGTGGAATGAGATGAGGTCATGTTTAGCAATGTCACTACCTTGTTTTACACCATAGCGGCTTTTCCAATAAGGAAATTGGCACAGGACGACARTTCTATGCTTGTTCAAAAATGAAAAATGGATTTAATATGTAAAGAAGAGTGTCTGTATTTCAGCTTCGTAGAATGTAAAATTATTCAATATAATAGTAGAAATTAAACAATAATCATATTAACAACATGATGTGATTAACTAGTCAGATGAATTAAAGATCAAGTCTGATGAGAGTGTATTATTGTTCCTCAATGGAGGGTTTGATTTTGTTCAATTTCAGATGTATGAAATGATAACAATAGGGCAGGAGTATGGCACGTTGTTAAGAGCAGTGATCGTGAAGCTACCAATGTTAGGACCTTATCCTATAACTGCTKAGATATATGCAGTACATGAGATARAAGTAGGTGCACCTTTAGGTTATCTAATGCGTTTACCAGTTTGTTGATCTCTAATTGGGTATGTGGTAATCCAACTGCCCGACTGTATTGTAGGTTTTGTTTTCAAGTGAACTTTCTGTATAGTAAGAACATCGCTGTGAAACAAATGCTGGATTAATATCACAATGAAAACATTATTGTGGCACCGAATGCGAGGTGAATGTGCTGGGACTTGCACTTCTGGGAAGATTGGCAACTGTCTTGAATGCTTTCCATTTGTGAATATTCTTTCTCACGTTGAACTCTAAATTGTTGAGAAATGGTTTTATAACCCTTTCCAGATTGCGACTGTTTATGTCTTTCCCTCTTGGCCTTATGTTAACACACAAGTAAATGCTCGAGACCAGCCAACCGACAAAAACTCTGCACATCTCCTGATGATCAATTAATCAAGGGCAGAATTGAAAGGTTTTAACACAAAAAAAAAACATGGAATTAAAAAAGGTACATAGACACACATACAGACTGTACACACATATACATACACACACATACATACAGTACTGTACACACACATACATACACACACATACATACAGTACTGTACACACACATACATACAGTACTGTACACACACA
>QMIH01000480.1:43489-75006 GCA_003987875.1 Clarias batrachus
AYTTATTTATTTATTGTTCATTTTTGGCCAGGTAGTGTATAATATACAGGAGACGTATTCAGATGTTTCCCCGATGAGGCCACATTTTATTTTTGTCAACTTTTTAACCTTCTCCCCAACTAATCCCCAATTTTTTAAGAACCTCATTACCTCCACCCCAACTCTGCCTCAAACCAAATGCTTAACCCTCTTTCAGAATATAAATATAAAAACAAGCCGAGTCATCCTCTTTTGCCTGGTACTTTAATTRCTTAATATTAACTGGCTAATAAAATAAAATTGAACTGAACTGCATAAAAAAATAAGTTTTATTACACAGCAGAAATTCCAACCCAAAGAGGACTAATGCATAATGCTCTGTATGTGTTTGCTGAGCAGTTTTAAAGACTTTCTAACGAACACCCTCGTTAAAATTAATTGCAAAGTTTTAGATTTGACACCTCCTTATAGGCATAATAAAGCTGGTCTTTTTTATCTACGCTCGACTACTTTTTTTATTCAAAGGATTTTTCGTGCTGCTGGTAACTACTGTATAATGACTGATGTGAACTAAGTGGACCATAGATTACTAGGTTTTATTTTACTGTAAGTAAATATACTCGTATAACTTTCTTCATTTACTGTGATAAAAAAGTAAAAGCAATAACTTTTTAAGCTGGTAAATCAGCTGACGTGAAATGGGATGGAAGGGGGCGGGGCTGTGGATCATTCTAGATTTATATACCAACTGGCCGATTTGTCATTTTTATTAGTTATAATGAAGTGTTTTTAAACAAATTGTTGGTATATTTCATCTCACACACACCGACACTGCAGTTCCAAAACCTCTGACATATGCTTATGATAGATTATATGATTTTAAATATTCAAAATTTTATAAACATGTAAAAAAAAAAAAAAAAAAGGTTTAAATAAATGACAAAAAATACTATCCTCCTATCAACTGCTCCTAAATATATATTTTTTTGTTTTAAATTATTGCTGCACAATTAATTGCATAAAAATCTAAATTGCGATATGGACCTTGGCAACTATTTAATCTGACTAATTAGACTGCTTTTTATTATGCAGTTTAATATACCCATCTTTTGGAATTTATGTAAAGTCTGAATATATATATATATATATATATATATATATATTTATTTATTTATTTTTTCTTTTTATAATTTTGAGGTGATAAATAATATGTACCATTGTTTGCTGTTAGCGTAGATCAGGCATAATGCATAAAGCGTAGATTCAGTTAATAGCAGTTTTCCCCCTCAATGTAGGTGTGGCTATACATGTCTGTCAGTCTGTTTCTGACAAGTCAGCGATAAACGGCTGACTGGATACAAACAAAGAGAACTGTACTTCCAAGAGACATTCAAAACTTCTTTGCATATTCCATATTGTGAACATTCGCCAAATAACAGCACCAATTAAAAAACATTTTATGAAGTCAACGAAAACTGTTTCAATAGAGTTAACTGAGGATATTAATGATGGCTTCAAAATGCGTTCAATAGCTACATGATTTTTTGTGTGTTTTTTGTAACATTGGTAAAAACATTTTGGGTGGCTGGAACAGATTAAGGTGGTACCTCGGCATACAAATTTAATCGGTTCCTGAATCAGGTTCTTAAGGTAAAATTTTGTATTGCAAAATGCATTTTCCCATAGGAAATAATGTAAATGCAGATAATCCGTTCCAGCCACACATTTGGTAACCCATATTGGTTTATCAGATTATCTGCCATCCATATTGGTTACCAATATTACCAAGTTCCAATACTATTATCATATTTCCTTCATATAAAAACAATCCAAACATTTAGAAGATACATGTAAGTGAAATATGAAATAGACATTAAACCTTACTTAACCTTAATTTATGATTCCTTATGGCATCGGCTGCTTTAAAACAAAACTGAAAGTGGCTCCGTTTTCTTCTTGCTATTGTCATACTTGTATGTAACAAATTTTGCTCAAAATTGCAAATCAAAAATTGTTAACTTGCTTCTCTTGGCTTTCCATTGACRGGAACAAGTTTTGAACGGCTCCCGGATGTATGCGCACCTTCGGTTTCGCTCGGATGCTGAGGAAATTTCTTGCAAATTTTAAGTTCTTAAGGTAAAAATAGTTTGTATGCCGAGGTACCACTGAAACTGCATTTACATTATCATTTCTTATGGAATAAAAGCCAAAACCTATTGGAAGAAGCACTTAATATAAACCTACTATTTAAAACTCACAGTAAATCATGTTTGGACTGTTGTTTTAGGAAATATTAATGAACAACGTCTGACCAATCGGCCATATATTTTTACTACCCTTAAATAGGATAATTAATATGATAATATCACTCAGCCCTGCAGTAATGGGTCAAAAGCCGTGGACGTTGTCCAAGACTGAGTCAGAGTGCAATAGCCCTATTTGAGCAAAATATGTTGGTCAAAAAAATGGTTTTATTCCAAGTGCAGCCTATATGAAGAGTAGACTTATATGTGTAAAATTAGATAGATTTATTAAATGTTTGACATCCACATATGAAGCAACCCATTTAAACCAGCTTCAAAATGTTGCACTGAAAAATTAGTACAGGATCAGTGGCCATTAGAAAGAGCTTAGTAATTTGATACCAGGATCTAATCAAACATGGAGACATAGAACATGGAATCAGTGCAAGAAAAAAAAAACTAACAGTCAAATTAGTGGTTAGCCCATTTCTTCCATTTCCTATTTACTCTCTATGTATTTCCTGTATTATATGTTTATTTTACTTTTCTTATCTTTCATGTTGTTTTACAATTGACACCGAGAGCTTCTGCACAAAAAATTCCAATGCACCCGTACTATCCATATATGCACAAACTGCAAATAAAATCTTTTGAATTCATGAACACAGTATATGAAAAGAGCTTTCAGTCCTACATGTCCATTTATATGTGCATATTTCAGATATCAGTGCTTAAAACAGCAAACATACTGTACAACACTACTGATTCTAAAGGTGTCAAACAATGCTTTATGCAATTAGTGCACTAGAGTAATATTCACATAACATTAAAATAGAGAAGATAATGATTAATCAATCATCTATAAATGGACATTAAAAATGTAACCGGTTTATTAAATGCATTAACCTGATAAGGTTTGTTTTGCATGTTGTGGCAACCTTCACAGCCCACCTGTAACCAACCAACCAATCCGCGATTACTTTCCTGGACACCAGATTCAGTCAGCCTGCTTACGTTTCAGCTAGCTTTATTTCTGACGAAAGGCTTAGGGACAAAACTGATCAGTGTTGTTTTAAAACGCGTTCATTAAACTGACCGTTCAACAGCATGAACCGGCATATTTTTGCGATTTGTAAGCACTGTCCCCTTGATGCTCCAGTGACCAGGTTTGATTCCTGAATTTCCTGGGATAGGCTTCAGGCCCCCTGTGACCCTGTGTACCGGATTAAGCGGTATAGGCAATGGGTGAGTGAGTTTGTGGATACCATGGTGGGTTTCCTCCGGGTATTCCAGTTTCCTTCCAAAGACCAAAAACATGCAGAGTAAGCAAACTGATGTTTTCAAATTGCCTGTACTGTGCATGTGTGTGTGTGTGTGTGTGCCCTGTAATGTATGGCAACTGCATCCAAGGTGTCCCTCCAGGTGTTCCGCAAACATGTACAGGACAGGTTTAGAGAATGAGCAAGTAAGGGGTGAGAGTGAGAGGTATTAATATGGCAAGATTAGTCAAATGGTAGATGATGCAAATGACAAATCTGTCCCATGACTGTTCTTACTAAATTTAGAGATCATGCAGTGAACTTATATAGAATATTTCCCCATGCTGATGATGACATAAACTCCTAGGTACACCACTGCTAAGATCTAATGCATCAATGACAAAGACAAAGACAGGAAGCGTGACTCTTTCTGTCCAAATCTGTCCTGTCGTTAGGTCTTCCTGGGGTTCCCTAATCTGAATTACCATCACAGGAAACCCACAGCAAGCATTAAACCTACACTTTACACTCGCTCGTGCACATCTAACGAACAGGTCTAGAATCAGCAGTATACAATAACGATGACTCAAACGCGCCGCGGGAGTGAGTGCTGACTCCATCATCGTTACAAATCAGATTAAAAGGCGTCAGAGACATGTGAAAGGTGGAGCCCTTCAATATGCGGGAAGTCTTCATACGCACCGACTCGCGTGCTGGTGTTAAGAGCGTCTGCTTACTCCGTATTCTGTTGCTGGTTTTCCCTTGTAAAAGAAATGTTTAATCTCACTGGGTCACACCTGGATAAACAAAGGGTATTAATTACTAGGATTTGCCAGTGGTCTGCTTCTCAGCAGGGGGCGGCGATTTTCCAAAACAGAGCAGCTTTATTGGGTAATGATCAGCAAACATGCAAACTAACACAGTGCAATCTGCGAACACAATTGTGACGAGACGAGAAGCACCACGCTTAAAAGAGAGCTCAGCAACACCTGAATTATTGTCCCTAACACCAATCAACATGCTTCTGAAGATAGACATCACGCACCCTGGTGTTAGGTTATGTCCTAGGACGCCCAGTGGGACTGCACCGATGAGCCCGGGCAGGCTGGCTAATACCTGGGGACGAGCTGTTAATTACAGAGCCGACGCTCTGCTCCACAGRAAAGGATTTAGCCTAGTTGGTTGAAGATCCATTCCCAACAGATTAGGAGAAACAACTGAAAAAAAAGGAGCCTGAGAACATTTCGACAGTCACAGGTCACATTTAACAACCAAGTGAAATAACAACACAACCATCACTGCGATCAGAAAGAGCAGATTTGAGAAAACGTCTCAATTTGCAAGGCTTCCTAAGGACAACTGTTATCTATGTTCATCTCTTAGGAACAAACGCAGGAGGAGGAACAAGAGTTCAATTCAAAGTTGGAAATGGTAAAGAGATAACGCTTTTAAAAATGGGGAAAACGAATGCTGCACTCATCATGATAAAAGGTGATATGGTATATGCATGCTAGACCAAGAATGAAAGCTGTATTTAATGTATGCCACAAAGGACATGACTGCATCTATGACACGATTTTAATTACTCGCTTCAGCGCAAGATGTCATGTCTCAAAGCAGTAAGCTCCTAAAATAAATAAATGAACAAATTAATTAATGAATCCTGATTTATTTAAAACAAAAGAAAAACAGAACAAAAAGGCCCACCAGCTACAACCCTCAGACTGTATTGTGACTGTAGCCTGAAATGAAAGGAAGCTTTGTCTCGTTCACATGTGCCTTTTTCTACTCAATGTGCAACTAACCCTCCTTACATTACTCAGATCTGACAGCCTACCTTTCGTTTCACTATAAACGACAATCTTCACCGTTTCCTGTCTGCGCCGAGAGCGAACCGTGACACGGGGTCAGACATAACCTTGTCAAAGCTGATGCTGAGAGACTACAGGGTTTTATCCAAGGTGTCCATGGTGGCTGGAAAACAATAATGCAAAGCCAGCATGTGGTTTCATTTCAGCAGCCTGAGATATTTCTCTATGAAATCTGACACCATTCAATAATAATAAAAGATATATTTATTGTTATGAGACACCAGCCTATCGGAATTTTTTCCATACTGTCTATATTTTTTATCTATATTTATCATATTTTGTCTGAAAATAAACAGACTGGTCATTAAACATGATTAGGACAAAACACACACACACACACACACACACAGCTTTTTCACTGTTTCCTCCAGATGCACAGGCATAATGAAAACCCAGTACAACACATCCGAGTGAGCTGCAATATTGCAACACAGCCACAGGTCCAAAAAGCAGAAATTGCACTGTACTGACCAAAACATGAAAACATCTGCAGTAGTGTCACAACCTCAAGCACAAACAGCTATAAAACAAAAATTCACCAGTTCAAAGAGCACCAAAGGAAATGCCTTCACAAGACTCAAACAAGATGCTTTTTCTCCCCATCAAAGAACACAGATCACATGAGGGTAACCTTAGTGTCATCAATGCACTACTATCAGAATTGTGATCAAATTAAGTCAGAGAGGTGCACGTGCCATACACAGCAAGCGCGCGCCAACAACAACAAGCAAAAAAAAAAACATGCAAGGAAGGAAGCAAGAGCATTTCTTCACTTCATCCTAACGTGGAGAAGAATGCACTTTCTTTACCTTTCTCGGCGGAGGCTGCATGGCTCAACATGGACATGAAGAAAGAGCAAGTCCTAAAAAAAATGAGTGAAATCCACAGAGAGAAAAGGAATAGGAATGAAATCCACCAGCACTGAGATCAGATCAGCGCTCGTGCAGCCATGAAAGACCAGTTCAGCTCCGCTCTTCACGAGCACAGTGAGAGAATAGAGGAGAAAATGCTGGAGAAAAAATGCTGCAGGCTTTTTTTTTTTTGCTAAATACGAGACACAAGAGCGACACGCACAGGAAACACCGAGTGCATAGAAGTGAATGGTGCAGCAGGGAGCATGCTGACCACAGCGCCCCCTACTGCACACACGCAGTCATTTATTTTAAGAGTCTTTTTTTGTTTGTGTGTTTCAATTTTGCCTACATTTTATTTTGCCACTTTATGTGCAACATACAGCATATTTGGACTTCTAATTAAAATAATTTATTTTATTTAATCATCCCATCTCTGTGTAAATACAGAAAGCCTATAAGTTATCAGTTCCAAATTTCAAGCCTTAATGGTTTAAAAATATTAACTATATGTCGTTTTTGTAGTGTCAGAGAATAATAGTATACATATAAGCAATATACATATATATATATATATATATAGTAAAATACTTTGCCACAAACAAAATCCAAGAGGAATGAAAAACGGAAGCGCCCAACGTGGGGCTCGAACCCACGACCCTGAGATTAAGAGTCTCATGCTCTACCGACTGAGCTAGCCGGGCTGGCTACGTAATAGAAGATCCATCCTTATATTCGCATGCTACCGATTTAGCGCGCGCAATAAAACTTCATGTGTAAAAATAAACTTTTACAAAGCCCCGGTTATCTGGAAGAGCTAAGCAAATTTTGTAGTAATATAAATTGTTTAGATGGAGATTTCTGCATCAACTGACTACAGTTTTTACACGCTTTTACAACCTTACACACTATACCAGGGCCACGAATATAGCAAAACATGAACTCATTTCCCCAAACTATACATGTTATTGTCCTGTGTTCACACATGTATGTTCAGATTGTTTTTAGCTTTTTGTGGGAAGAAACTCTATATCATTTGCGGCATCATGTGCTCATTTAGAAAGAAAAGACATTTAATATAATTAGAGTCAAAACTGCTATTCGTTACCATTTGTATCCCTATGACTATATGCTTTATATTTAAGGCAAACCTGGGACTAAAAAAACGTTTCTTATATGGTTGATCGTCTCTACTGTGGAACACTTTGAACAACATAGAAAGATACATTATTATTCCTGAAGGAAAGTTCAGGAACAAAATCTCCCAACCTGGGCCTCGAACCTGGGAGTCTTAGATTAAAAGTCTTGCATACTCAACCTCATTTACCTGAATAGCTGAAGTACCCGTACATTTGGAGAAATAGTAAATAGATTAAAAACAAAAAAATAAGCTGTTCAGTATTGATATTAGAATTGATATTACAGTATTTCAGGTAATTGGAGAGCGAATCAAAAAGTGGATTTCAAAAGTTTTAAAACGACTATCACATTAAAACACTATGACTTATACCACTTCAGCTCTATTATTACAGCAGGGAAAATATAAGTACAGCAATCCTATTAAAAATATTCTATATGGCATATCTAAGAAGTATCTGCTGATTAGATACTTGCTAATGTTTGTTAACATTGAGCAAGTATCTTATTAGCTATCTTATTAGCTTGTTTTAAAGTAGATTATTTAATCCGACATATAACTCTTCACAACATCACTTTTATTTCAACATTTTGATTTCACTTATGGTGCAGGTTAAACTTTAGGCAGATATCTTAATGCTGCAAAAGTTTCAATAAATTCTGTCGAGCGGTCTATTCTCACAGTTTGATGAATACACAGTACACTGTGAAAACATGCGGTTTATAATTTGGCACGTAACTGCTCATAACTTCACATCTATTAAACATTTTGCTTTAATTTATGGTTTAACTTCAGGAAAGTATCAACATACATACATACATACATACATACATGCATACAGACAGACAAACAATTTTCTGGGACTGGTCTTGGGTACTCTAATGTATGAAACATCAAGATAAAGAGTTCTGACCAAAGCAGGCCAACCCACCCAGCTTATTCCCAGTGAAAAACCAATGCACCACAAACCTGAAAAAACACCATTGAAAAAACACAGGCCATGACACAAAGGTTTCAGAATACATCACAGAGCATCACAGAATGCCGTATATAGGGCTTAGCCACCCATGGGATGCAGTAGATAAAAAAGTCTGATCCATGGTGTGTGTTCCCTTGCAACCCCAAAACTCGTGTGGAGCCAGACCAACCATGTGAATGGTTTTAAAGTTATGACTGATCATACAAATTCTTTCTCAGTGGTCACCATGTGCATCACCACGATCATATTGTGAAGAATAGGACTGGTGGAAGTGGGTCAGATCAATATTATTTATACAGCATATACACTGTTTTTACACATTTATCATGCATATATTTATTACATAGTTTTACAATGAGTTCATGAAAAGTATGCAATTAGTGGCATTGTTTGTTGCAGCGTTACATGGCTGGTTGTGATTCAAACCCAGGAAAGGAGGCAACTTTGCTTTAATAAAGAGACAGAGAAGTGAAGAAAGGACAGGGAGAAAAAGAAAACATCAAAACACCAATCAGCACCCCATGATGGATAAAAGATTCATGGCTCAGTGCACTTGAAAACAATCGATTCACATAGACCTGAAAGGAGAGGAAGCAGACACAGGAGAAAAGATGGAAGAGGAAAGAAAAGGGCAAAGAGACAAACAATTTCTGATGAGCTTCAGGCAACTCTAATTAACCGTGTCTTTGTCTATGAGATATCGATGAGGAAAGCTCAGAGAATGCAGTCAAATCTATGGCAACTTCATGTACATTCATGTACTGTAACTGTTTCCCTTATTGTACTGAATGCTGACTGAAATTCTTTGTATTACTGTACCATATCAAACACTGTTATTACACAACACTATGCTCCCTTTTTTAAAAACACAGATGGTTTACTGTATTCCCATCAGTGATGCTTCTATTTTTGTACAAATGACAGACAGCCACCTAATGGAGGCAGCAGACGGATATTTTCAGAATAGCAGGAGATGGAAATCATGAAATATGATCATAGCTAACACTATTGTTCCCTTGCGCTGTTGACCGCATTCCTCAGTGGAACAGATTAAGATGAAACAAACAAGCCTGTTCTGTAGCAAAGGAACTCCTATAGAGTCAAAGACATTGCATGAGGCACTTAAGTATAATTATGTATTCCATCCATCCAACTAGGAACCTCTGTAGTCCGGGACCGTGGAGAACATGCAAGCCCCATGCACAAAACCCAGACGCGGCACTCGAACTCGGACCCTGGAGGTGCAAGTCGACAGCGCTAACCATTAAACCACCATGCCACCGTTAATTATGTATTACAGCAGTATATACGCTAATAATATTCTAGAGACTATGGCGTGCAAATGTTTCCCCCCTGCTGTCTGGCTAAAGTGAATCTTGGTCAGCAATGATAAGAGTATTTGAAGAAATGTTGAGTATATGTGAGTTCTTTCTTCACATATAAACCTTTTTTATTGTTTTATTTTTGTCTGAGGTGTATTTCTGGAAATAATTTTACTGTGAACTATATAAATAATTTTTTGTTTGATTGTTTGTTCGTTGTTTACAATAGATTTACTTATTCGGTTAATTTGTGTTTATCAATGTATTGTGAAATAAAAAATATGAAATTAAAGGTTAACGGTCTCATCACCATGTAATTTACCAGTAACCTGGGAACAGGATCATGGACAGGGCTCACCCATGCCCACATGGATCAAAGGCCAGCCCTTCTAGTCTGATCCGACAGAAAATCCAAAGCCAATTTCCAAAATCCAGCCAAAATCCAAATTGGTTAAAAAGGTAAATTCTGGCCATGACAGAACGGTACTAGAACAACCATATATAGCTTACCAAACCAACTATAGCTTACCAAACATGGGGTCCAGCAGACATAGAGCCCAAAGCCTAATGCCCTAGGTCCCAGTCTAATTGAGCACCCATGGGGAGTACTAGATAAACAAATCCAATCTGGCCCCACCCCGCAAACCAAAATGCCCAAAGGATCCTCTGCTAATGTTCTGGTGCCAGACACCAAAGCACACAACTCCGGGGCTAGGCGGACCCATGTCCAGAGGGGCTGGAGCCACCCCAGTGGCACAAGGGAAACCAAAACCAAAAAGTTTTTTGAATTCTAATGGTTTTAATGTCATGGGTGATTGATGGAAGTGATGATACTCACTACATAGGTTTTTACAGCAGTGTTAAATTGAGTATGTATTTGATGGCTTTTGCATGAAGTTTAAATGCACAATTGGCATAGATAGATTTGATTACATGGTTTCAAGTGGGGAGTTGGGTTTTTAAATAAAGCTGGTAGTGTGGTTATGCATTTGTTTTTATAGTTTTGGGAAATAGAGCATACCTTCAATAACAATGTCTAGTAATCAATTGTAATACCTTAAAATGTATGATGTTATTCAGGTCTTTAATACAAAAGGTTATACCAAATATAATAAATATGTAAGCTTAAAATTAATTCTCAACCTAGTACATGGGCAGCTTATCAATTGCTGCCGCTCTTCAGAATGTAAAATGACAATAATAATAATAATTATTATTATTATAATTATTTGGAAGCATTTATAAAGCAAACAGGTTTTTCTTCTAACGGTTCTAACCATTTAATGAATGCAAAACAGCCAAGGATTCAAGACCTGACAAGGATATAAACCAATACCTTTACAAAGAAATACTTTAGAATTAGTATTGACTGTAAATTTCCAAGGAAAAGGTCACAGTGCATTTAAATTGATGTCGTGGAGTGGGGGGGGGGGCGGGTGTGTCTCTGTGTGTATGTGTGTGTGTGTCTGTGTGAAAGGTCATAAGTAGGTTTAATACTGTACCTGTATTGCCTTCATAAGAATTTGTCATACCGTTCATTTTGCAGCTGTTTCAAAACAACCGTAAAAGAGACAGTGAGGCTTTAGCCTGAGAGCGAGGGAAGCAGAAGCAGAGAGGTGTAGGCAGCAGACAGCGAGCTGTGACTTGTCCATTAAGCAGAAACGCCTTCACAGTTGTAAGGGTACAAGAGAGGTTCGACCTAGACAGCAAAAACGAAAGGAGAACACGGGAGGATCAATCTTCTGGATTATTAATTACACCTGTAAGTAGCCTTTATCCTTTACAACTTTATCCTCTTTGATAGATTTTTGCAGAAAAATAAAGAAATATGGCAGTTTGTTAATAGGGCAATTTAGGAGTCTTTGCTTTCCAGGTAAATTTTGTTAGGTGTTATGTATACATTTTTACATTGGATATAAAAAGATTAGAGAGCGCAAAAGAGAGAGAGAGAGAGAGAGAGAGAGAGAGAGAGAGAGAGAATGGAAATGAGTCAACTGGGATAGAGTTGTCATATGTTGACATAATTTAACATAATCTATTTTATTCAACACCAAATGCAAATTTTATTGGATTAAGAATTTTAAAATCATTTATAAAGTATCCTTTATTATTATTATTATTATTATTATTATTATTATATTTTGGAAAGTGTCATTGTGTGTTTACCTTTATCTGTGCCATTTGGATCATTGTTACGAACCTATTAAAGTCAAATACAAAGAAATAAATGTGTGGCAAGAACAAGATTGTGTTTGCTGTGTATTTCATTCGTACACTTTTCTTCTTTCAAAGTGGTTAAAACTTGAGAAACTGACCAGGCAAGAACAGTAAACAAAATCCCCCATACACAAAGTGAACTAACTGCCTAGCACGGAAAACAAAGTCGGCTTTCTTTCTTTTACCCTAGCTAACCCAAAAGCAGAGAGAAAACAAATTAAATGTAATTGGCACATTTACTCCCACGGTTTACACTGTATGAACAGCCTTCAAGTCAAACTGGGACTTTTTAGTTGTGCAGAAAAACAGAACACAGTTATGAGAGTAAAAACTACCTTTATTTCTTTCTATAATATCCTGCTCCACTTATCTCAGTGTTCCACTAGTGCTTGGGTACCATTAAGGTAGAACGTTTTCTCAATATTCCAGGGCCATGATCAGACTGCCTGCTTCACATCGGAAACGCTGGCCTCCCAGGAACTCCTTTAATGGCCAAAACATGTGGAAATGGCTACAGCTGTATTGGGGATGTGGCAACAAATTTCCATCCGAGTTCCCGTAATGTACAAGTGGAAATCATGAATGATTATATGTACAGTTCCCACAGACACTGTTTTCCCACAGACATCAGTTTTCTGATATCATTCTCCAAACCGATGGTGATACACAGAACAAAATCAGCACATGTTGCAGAATTCAGATGGGACAAAGCAACGGCCGTGATCTGCGCAGGGAAGTAGACTGATGAGGTTTAAATATACTATAATTCTAGAAACTTGAACTAACTGATCCCAAAGCATGAGATAGAAGCAAGGAGTGTGGCTCTTCCAGGGCAAGCTGAAAGCAGTAATGTGAAACGTTGCAATGGGCCGGGCCTGAAAGAAAACAAGACAAACAACATCCATCCCACATCCGAAATAAACACACACACACACACACACACACACACACGCACACAGAACAGACAGAAATATAGTAAATTACATGACATGATAAAAACCATGACAGGCTTTACATTCTGGTGCATATGCAATTCTTACAACTACAGTATATACAACTATATTTTTCTGTATATCTAAGATAAAAGGCATGGTATTAATAATGCTGTTCAATTGCAACGGATGAACTACAACCACAAAATAATTGTTTACTTAGGAAGCCTCCTCCCAAATTAAACACCAATCTATCGTCCTTGAAACAATATTGTTCACATTTCCTAGTACGGGATATCGTAAACCAAGTTAAATAGGTTAAAGAATGACATGTTTCTGTTTTTTTGCGAAGTGTGAAGGTGTTTAGTGTTTGCATGCCTATATGCACATGACTTGTAAGTATCAACATGAATTGCTAAATGCCAGTCTATGCCAGTCTTTATTTTGTAGTCTATAAAGTCTATTTTTCTGTCTCATTTGTTCATTGTAATTTCATGATATTTGTTTAAACTGGAAATGAAGTGTTTTAGACACGCAACACGTAATCACACTGAATTCCGGCTCCATAAAGGAACCTGTTCACAATTAAACAAACTGTTTACGGGTGAACGCAAATCAGCCGCCAGAGGCTCAGCCATGCAAGAGTTGGATATCATATCGCAAAGAATGATCATTACCTGTGGTAGTACGTTTAGTTTATGTTATTAAATGTATTGTTTGATTTTTAATTGCCTTGTTTTCTCTGTTATGACATGATTTGATTCCAAAGTGAATTTTTTTTTTCAAATGCAAAGCTTGTTAAAGATGAAATCCTACATTTAGGTATTTATATTGATGCATATATATACATTTTTCAGACTTCCATGAAGCAAGATGGCTGCCCTAAATGATTCCAGTTTCATCAACAGTAGTTCTCGATATGACTGCAAGTTTAATGAGGACTTCAAGTATATCTTACTTCCTGTCAGTTATGGAATAGTGTTTCTCATTGGCTTGGTGCTCAACGTCATTGCGCTGTATTCCATGCTGTTCCGGATCAAACACTGGAGCCCCAACACCATCTACATGATCAACCTGACTGTATGTGACACACTCTACATCCTAACACTACCCTTTCTGATCTACTACTACGCTGACAAGAATGACTGGCCTTTCACTGAAGTCTTTTGTAAACTTATACGCTTTCTTTTCTATACCAATCTCTATGGTAGTATCCTGTTCCTCAGCTGCATCAGCATCCATCGCTTCCTTGGCATTTGCCATCCAGTGAAATCAATGCAGTGGGTGAACGCTCACCGTGCGCGTTTTGTCTCGGTCATCATTTGGGTAATCGTTCTCATCTTCCAGGCACCGGTGCTCTACTTCTCCCGAACGACTGATAAAGTCTGCCATGACACCACATCCCAGGAGCTCTTTAATTACTTTGTAGTCTATAGCTCGGTCATTTCGTTATTTTTTTTTGTAATACCCTTTGCATTAGTGTTAGTCTGCAATGGCCTCATGGTGCGAAAACTTATACAGCCCTCAACCATAGGAGGTGCCACGTCTCACCGCTCCAAGCAAAAATCAGTGAAGATGATCGTCATCGTCCTGCTGGTCTTCATACTCTGCTTTCTGCCCTTCCATCTCACCCGGAGTCTGTATTACATTTTTCGATACGTAAAAGTAAACTGTACACTGTTGGAAGGTTGTAACGTAGCTTACAAAGTCACAAGGCCACTAGCCAGTGTGAACAGCTGTTTCGACCCCATCCTGTACTTCCTGGTAGGCCAAGGTTTCAGACGCAAACTAACCAAGAAACTCAAGCAATCCCAGAGATCCGAGGAGAGCAAGTGTCTTTCAACACCTTTATGAACAAATACCTTGAAATATGGAGCTGAACGAGCAAGTGGAATGACTAAAAAATGTTATAAAAGGCATAGAAGTGTTTTCAAGACTGCTGAACTAAATGGATGCTTCTGATGTCATTAATATTGCAAAGGATTACTAAATCTTACATAGATACATATAGTTATTCCATTTAGTCTATCTATAGCTCTTTAAAAATACAATGAAACAAGGATCTATTTAAAAGTTTCAATATTTTTTTTATCCGGAATTCAGATCAACAGAGTACTAATAGTTACCTTATACAGTATACTGTAAAACAATGACATGCAGCTGGCCTCAACATGGACCCCTGTGGGACACCAAACGCAAACCCAAATTGTGAGTGACAATTGTTCAAGTCATTAACATTCTACCTCTTGTGAAAATAATATACAGTAAGTCCCCTACATGCGAACATTCGAAATGTGAAAATAATTGAGAGAATGGCCAGAGAAAAGATGGCAGACATTGTTTACTCTTTTAACAAGAATTGTTCAATCATTGGCACAATTATAAAGAACAAGGACATATCATGGAACAAGTTAGTTTTAATTTGTGTAGAGCCAATTGTGTTAGTATCCTAGTACCCAGACAAAGTTTGTTGGACTTAAGAATGAATTGGACTTACGAACAAGGTCTCAAAATGGATCTCGTTCATATTTTGGGCACTTAGTGTCAAGTTTTTTAGAAAAACATTGGGCATATTATTTGAGGATATTTAGGGACACAACAATGTTTCTTTTGAATTAGCAGTACCTGAATTGTTTACATTACTATCCTTCTTTTGCATATTTAATAATTTTTTGGAGATTTTGAAGTATATGTAGGCAAACTCAGGCAGGGAGTCTCAGACATAACCAGGTAAACAAACAAATGTTGAGACCACTAATCACTTACTGTAGTGTCCTGGAAACCCAGTACATCTGCACTTTTATTAACCTTGCATTAATATCAGAACATCACTACCAGTTACACTGTCTGTATTTCCTTGTATGATCCTCATATGAGTATATGGATATTACTCATGAACTAGGTATTACTCATGAACTGGGTATTACTCATGAATTTTAATAGTTATCAGATGCTAACAACAGGACACAATGAGGAGAAATGACAAGGAATGCACTGCCACATTAGAGTTTGGGACTACTTAAGCTACAGTCTTAAGCTATTAAATTAATTGTAAATTAAATTATGCCTTTCKTTTGTAAAATATATCTTAATATTGAAATATTGACATTGCTCCATGTGACAAATAGTTTCATTTACATTATGTCAAAAAATTACAGGAAGGTAGATTCTTAGGAAGATAGCCCAAGGTTTTACAGCAGCGTGACAGCACTTACTGTTTATAAAATGACTTCATTATGACAGTGAGGTGTCAGGAACAATGTTGCAAAATATCCAATGATCAAATTCTAATAAAAAATATGTTCAGTTGTATTTCACAATAATGTCAGTTTCACAGCCAGTTGACAGTTTTAACTAGATACTGACATTGCAATGAATTCAGCCTACTTAAATAACATTAGCTACGTGCTGTCGAAGTAAAATGATCTGTACTTGAAATTACGGTGGCCGAGAAGTGCAAAACAACTTAACAAAATAAAAACAAAATAACAAATTAAAAACCACAATAACAAAACCCAAAACAAAATAAAACATTGAAAAACAAAATAACAAAACCCAAATCAAAATAACAAATTCAAAAACAAAATAACAAAACCAAAAACTAATTTGTTATTTTGTTTTGCGTTTTGTTGATTTGTTTTCGGTTTTGCTATTTTGATTTTGAATTTGTTATTTAGTTTTCGGTTTTGTTAATTTGGTTTNGTGACAGCTGTCTCGTCCAATCAGCGGTAAGAATTTAATTCACAAACTATACCTACCTTTTCCTGTTCGTATCTGACTGGCCGAGAAATGCAATACAAAACACAAAACAAAATAACAAATCCGAAAACAAAGTAACAAATTCAAAACAAAATTAACAATTAGTTTCAGGTTTTGTTCTTTTGTTTTCGGATTTGTTAATTTGGTTTTGAATTTGCTATTTAGTTTTCGGATTTGTTAATTTGGTTTTGAATTTGTTATTTTGTTTTCGGATTTGTTAATTTGGTTTTGAATTTGTTATTTTGTTTTCGGATTTGTTAATTTGGTTTTGAATTTGCTATTTAGTTTTCGGATTTGTTAATTTGGTTTTGAATTTGTTATTTTGTTTTTGGATTTGTTAATTTGGTTTTGAATTTGTTATTTTGTCTTTGAATGTTATTTTTTTTTCGGTTTTGTTAAGTTGTTTTGCATTTCACGGCCACCGTATGAAATGACTTTAAAAAATGATTTGCTGATTTGTTGCATTTTTTGTCTTGAACCACCCTCATCTCTTAATGTTAAATGAAACCAAACTAAATAGTGTCAAATAAATTCAAGAAATGGGAACAAATGTTTTACTTGACAATCTGCAATATGCCTAAATATACAATTTTAAAAAATGGCTGTTTATGTACAGTAACAAAATCAACAGCAACCTCATTTCCCCTCTCGTCTGTTGCCAGTATATAAATCACAGGCCTGATCATCTGTCATCATCTACACTTGTTTCTCACTGGTTCATGCCTTAAATTAGATGTTTTTATGCTTGGATAATTCATATGTCACAGAAATCCTGGAGAACAATTTCACAAGATTACATAAAATATATCAAACAKTTTGACTCTTTGGAATTAAAATTATGTCTATTCCTGGCTTCCTTTTCTCCATTCTTCAGTGCAGATATATTGTTAGTTGTTTGTATGATCTCAGAGAACTAAAGGAGATGCAGGACTGGGTCAGAATTCTTGTCTGTTTTAGATTGTTACATTTTTGTTCTAACATTTTACAGTTTCTCTGTAACAAGGTGCATTTTTGTTGAACCTTTTTTCACAAATGTTCCACACCATTAAATGTAAATGCATAAAAGATATGAAATTTCTTATTACATTTTTTTTTGCTATAAAATAGCATCTACATTGTGCAGATACTGTTCAGAATGTCTCTACTTATTTCTGCAATGGTTTTATCCACTTTTTCCATGACAGAATAAATTAAATCTATGAACATATTTTTTTTATCTTCCCCAGCTTTCACATTATGTTTTATTGGTTCAGCACAAATTCCTGGTGTATTCATAAAATATAACATCTCTGTCTGCCAATTCGATCTTTCGTTACTATTTACTTATCTTTTCCTTCACATCGTACTGCTCATACTGCATCTCTCATAGAATAAGTAATTACTGTTTCTTAAGCTATGCTTTTACTACAAACCCATGGGAAAAAAAGTTAAAAATATTTCTTCATTCATCAGTTTTAGTATTTACATCCTTAATGTAAAGTATACCATTATTTTACTTCCTTGGCCAAAGTTAACCTCCATTTGCATTCAGGGCTATAAATAACCTCAGGCATTTTGCTAAATCATTAAAATCTTGCATTTTTTATGAAAAAAAAAGAAAAAGTCTTTGCACTGTGGGAGGAAACCCACCAAGCCTGGGGGCAAGATTCTAATCCAATGGTGACAATGCAACCACCTACTATACTTAWTAGCAATGGATCTAGATCCTGTAATGGGACCATCAGCCATGAGGTGTTCTTCACAGAGTACCATACACACATACATTTCCAACTAGGAGCAATTTATCTTACTCAATCCCACCACTGGTATATTCTTTGGGTTTGAGAAAACCAGAGAAACCCACATGCACATACCGTAACCCTCACAAAGACAGTCACCTGAGCTCAGGATTGAATCCAGGAACATTAGGTTGTGACAATGCTACCTGCTATTCCACCATGCCAGTCTGTTATTATTATGTGCAAAATGTTTTTACATGATTTACAAATGATAAATGTTGCGATTTAAATTAATTGGTATGTTTAAATCTGAATTAAAAGGTGTTGCTCATTGAAATTTTAATAATCTTTAATAATCTAGTCAAAATTTTGACTAAGGAACACCATTGCGTAAATATGTGAAATTAAAGTGATGACATCACTATGCTTCAGGCTAAAGTGGGACAACTATCAGCTGGCCTGCTAAATAAGAATACTTGAAACCACTGAGGGTTCATGAGATCCTTACACTATAGTAGTCATCTTTTCTCTGCTCCAGCTTTTAGACATGAAAAACGACCCCTTTTTGACCATGCCCACCGCACTCTCCAGCCAAAGATAAAAACCAAGTGAGTGCCAGCTGTAATTGCTCATTCACACTACCATGTGGACTGTGTTGATGTTCTATGATGGACCAGGGCTCAGAGGTCAAGATATGTACGTTTCTGTCTTCCTCACCCACACAGTTCTGTGACATCCAGCGSCAGCTCCGGTGGATATCAGGAGATATCAGAGATATGATTTGGACTGACACGCTTCTGACTCACCCACGGTTGTGTCGAGGTGGAGTTCACATTACTGATAGTCAGTTTCATCGATTTCCTTCACGTCTGTGTACTAAGCAAAACTTWGTAAAAACAATTGAGGATGTGCATCARTGAATGTYCAATGAATATTGTATTTCTGGATCACCAAGCTAAAGAAGCTGGCAGGTTAGAAAGCTATAAATAAATAAGCTGTGTGAATCTCTGGGTTTAAAAAAATGGGGAGTATCTTGTAGTTGCACACATGAATAAAATCCATAAAGCAAAACTGTAAAAGCTTCTCTACAAAATGGACCAACAATTAGAAATGTGTTTCTCTCATAATCAATTTTTCTTCTCGAGTTGAACCGYAGWCTGAATTTGACGTTTGAGATAAGACAAGACATTGAGATAAGACAAGACAGCTTCAGGCTAAATAATTACATTAGCAGGCAGGTTTGCATGTTGTCCATGAGAGAAAGGCTGGAAGAGCCTGTTGCTGTTTTAAAATGTATTTTATTCAACTTTATATAAATGAGAACTCCTACCTGACAGTACTGAAATGGATGTTTTCAAAAATAGACTTCCTGAGATAAACTGTGATGTTGCTGAAGAACATGACACCCCACTAACTATAAAGGAAAGTAACATTTTCATAAAAGAAGAATAGAAAAACTCTTAGACCCAAAGAACTTTTCAGTAGATTACAAAAAAAAGTTTCAGTATAACTTGGCCCACTAATGCCTTCCTTATATCCGGCATCCTTACAACATGGGATTTTCCAGCCTTCCTTAAGACAAGCCTCTGTTTATCTCCTTCCAAAAAGACAAGAATCCAGATCTCCATATCTCCTACAGACCTCTTTCTCTAATAAATACAGATTCTAAGGTTCTTTCCAAAGCTTTGGCTCTCTGTTTGGAAATTATTCTCACAACTATTGACTCATCCAAACAAACTTGTTTTTATTAAGTGATCCCAGCTGTTTATTGCACATACAATCTTAAAAATTATTTACTCCAAAACGAATACATCTACCCCTGAAGTAGTGATCGCGGTTGATCCCAAAAATGCACTTGCCAGAGTCGAATGGAATTACCTGTTTACACTCTTAATGAAATTTGGGATGCTTATTTATTTGTTTTGTACACATGCAGACTAGTATTTCTAACAATGGTGTATCCACACTGCATTCCTATCCCCACTATTGTTTGCATTGGCAATGGAGTCTGTCAGTTTACGTGAGATCTTATTCTTGTATGTTTCTGACCCAGGCCACTCTGTACCTGCAGTTTTATATCTTTTGTCAAAGTCTGGCTTGATTTATGGGTATAAAGTAAACATTTCCAATAGCGAATCCTTTCCTATAAATGCTTAAGCACGAAAACTTAAACAGTMCGAAAATGTACTCTTATCCAAACCCATGTTAAGCTTTAAACAAATGAGGGTCAATGTAATCAGTTCATGAACCGCTTTGCTTTTTGGCCAGTTTAATGTTTTTAATGTCTAAAGTTCAATCAGATCTTGTACAAACCACTGTCATAGATTGAAAAGATTATTGTCATTAAAATGAATGATTTGGACAGGTTTCTATTGTTTGTTGTTGTTGTTTTTTTTWWAAATATTTCTCATTTTACTAAGATAATGTTTTTTTTTCTATTTTTCTTTTTGTTTTTTTTACAGGACATTGATCAAGAAATCCTATGATTTCTATGGCATGGAATGACACCAAGGGGAAAAAATCTTACTTTAGAAATGGTCACCGGCTTTGTTAAAAATGCAACTGTAATACTGGACTGCACATATTAAAAAAATTTAATTGGTTTAACTTGACAGACCTACTGATAGACTGATGGAATATCAGTGTAAGTCAAAGACACAGCTGCTCGTGTCATTGTTTTTAATGGGTTTTCCTATTTTTTTTTAATTATATATATTTAAATCTACTTTTCTGGCTTTACAACTAATTATAATGTAGAATTTATTTTAAAAAAWTTTTCCTGCCATTTTAGGAGGTACTTATTGTTTACTTCAGTATTCTTGTTAAATGACTTTATAGATCCCTTTTGGCAGACTGTGGAGTCTTTACACCTCCAGGGTCCGGGTCTGCGTGCATCTTCTCCACATTCTTGGTCCACATTTCCTCCGGGTTCTCTGGTTTCCTCCAGCAGTCCATAAATATCATAAATTGTCCGTAGCGTGTGAATGCGCCCATGAATGTTGATYGGAGGTCACTATCACTATACGGATGTTCTTTTATCATAATTCGGCAGAATTATCAAGTTAATTTCATCTCCTTTCTTATCTCTTGTAATACATTTTGTATTGAATCTTTGTTTCCAGCGTTTCCTTCCTTAACTCACAGTCAGCTGTGAGAGGGATTTTCAGGTAGGACTCTCTGCAAAAATCATTACATCTCAAAGGAGTATAATTAACTTCTTTCTTATGACATCTTAACACCGATCAGACCTAAAGCAGACTGGGAGTGTACAGTATATTGTGATTGAATTTAATGGGTCACTGGTGGGATGCTGCACATAATAAAATTCATGTCCTTGTCTCACTCTTATACAGTTTACGGTGGTATAAAGGATTCATTGCTACAAAGCTTGATTATCCAAAATGTACCTGAATTTTACAGAAAAGTGTAATAAATGCCATGTTCCTGCTTACAATCTAACCCATATGTTTTTTTTTTTGTCCTGCTGGGACTATTTACACTTAATGTCAAAAATACTCTCAATCAACGTACCCCCATATTGCTATATTTAGACTCCCAAAAGACTGTGACCAATACACCTCCAACCAATTCTACATTCTAGTTTTTATTTTCCTACTGTTATGTTCCTTCTTCTCCACTAGCAGTCTATTAAAGCTCCTTATAGTACTCAGTGGCTCAAGGATGCGATGTCCTTCCAAAAGCAAAGAAGATTAAATATTCAGAGTAATTCCAGCATAATAATGGACTCATGTCTGAATTCTTTCATTTCACTTCACTAAATATTTACCACCTGATTAAAAGTGATCGTTAACCCTTGAGTCGCCCTTACCTCTTTTATAATGAGAGTCGTTCAAGTCAAACCAGGACTTGTCATAAAATTTCTTGTTATAAAAGCCGTAAAAAGAAAGTGATTTATATTCACAGAAGACTTAAAGCATAGAACGGTTATGAGACTCTTAGTAAAACATTTGAATGCTGCAGCGCACATCCATAAATGGAGATACTGGCCAAGGTGGCTTGAAGCCCACTGCAGTTGTTCCCATGAGCATTCAGTGACTGGAACGCCTCGTAATTGAAAAAAACTAGTGGTGAGTTGTGGAAGAGACGGAAGGATCTGTCTGTGGAAACTGTACAAATAATCATTCACCAACACCACATGCACATTACAGGAACGCAATTGGGAGTTATTGCTGCATCAAAAGTCCCAGTTTGACTTGAACAGGCCTTATCTAATTAATTAATAATCGTCATAAATTTGTATGTGCGTTTGAAAAACTTTTGATGTGCTATGCTGGCAGAAAATAATTTATAAAACATGACTGAAGAAGTCATGAGTCTGTTGAGATGCACAAGCTGTTTCCATGTTCTAAATGTGAAGATTGTTATGTATTATGGGGCTTTTTCAGGAAATGTGTTAAGCAGTTCTTGGTAGGTATACACATACAGTATTCTCAAAAAGACACCAAACTGAAAAAGATAATTCAGTTTCATTTGAATGGTGAATCAGTGTCATCCCAGCGGCCTTGTGTGAACACACACTCTGGCATCGGAAGTCAAAAAGGTTTTATGAGATTTTTGAATTACTTAAAGGGCAACAAGCAAAACCTTTAAGAAAAATGTAAAAAACAAACATGAAATGGATTTTTTTGTTGTTTGGTTGTGGGTTGGACTTACAGTAAATGTGTACCAGGAACGATTACATCATCTTGGACTCAGACATGAAGAGACTAGTCGATCTGACTCAAGTCCAGGAATAATCATGTAGCCAGGTAGTAATGGAAAGATTACTAAACTTTTTTTTTTTTTTGTAAAATCTTGTTTTTACTGTCGTAGGTAAAATAAAAAAACAAAACAAATCTAATTAAGATTAGATTTTCTGTATTCTTGTTTTAAATACAGAACGTGTTGCAAAACACAGACATGGGATCTTACCTCTTGAATGCTGCGTTTTCTGTGGTGGGTGGAGTACAGAACACTTGAGCTTCTGTAATAATATCAGAGGAATGCATTTTTGGACAATTATTCTAACTTTGTTTATCAACGTCGTATAAAGAAATGTAACTTTATCTGGCTGCCAGAGCAAAATGCTTTTCAAAACGGTGGATGGTAAGCTGTGAAATGCTGTTGTCTCTACGTGGTTTGCTTTATACAGTACAATTGGCATATTATTGTTATGTAAATGAAGCTTTTAAGCATTTAAGAAAGCTTCCATGATAAATTAGGCACCGCCTGCTGATGGAGCATTTGCTCTGTTTTGATGGAGTAGGTAACTTACTACTAAATACCTGGCAAAAGGTTTATTCTTTATCCCTGTAGTGTAAAGTGTTAGGGTTTTACCTATCTACCTATTAGGCTAACTAAATATTAGCTTTGAAGAACAAGATCAGAAAATAAATGCAAATATATGGTCATAAAACATATAATATATTTTGACTTTGTAGGGAAGAAGTGGAGTTGCCATGAATGCTGAACAATTAAAAACATCCCAGAAAAAGACAGGATGCTAGACAGGCGTATTATTTTTAAGTGCTTATCTGTATCAAGAAACCTAATCAAGATCGTGGTACTAGATTATGTGCTTTTACTCTAGTTAACATTTCTGAAGGCAATGTAAAACGAAACCCTGTGTGCTTGTGTTAGCCAAGAACAAGAGGCAGCTTGCCCATTGAGAAGTAACGCCTACACGGGTGAAAAAAGGACGGTCAGAGGCATCACAGAGTGATAAAAGTATGCAGCTCAGAGAGCGAGAGAAAGAGATCGAGTGAGTAGACACAGAGGAAAGACAGACAGGCAAAGCAAAATATAAAGATTCTGACCTGTGGATTCATTCATGTAAGTACCCTTCTGTAAGGTATGATGTACAGTATGTAGAATATATTGGACATACAATAGAGGGCGGAATCTGATAAACTTTACAAACCGCTTTCCACTTCTTTGACCTTTGTGGGAGACACCTGAATTCCTGCTGTAGATGTAGATGTAGATAAAGAAAAGCTTTTGTGTGCGCATGTGCATGTGTGTCTATCTGTATATGTGTATATGAGACAAATATTGCTTAGTGTTTATTGACATATTGCTGATGTCATTGCTTTGGAATTTTTGGGAATTTTGTTCACTATTTACTACATGCAATGCAGAAGCACCCCAGCAGCCTAACGATCATTTGCCAAAAATCCTGTAGAACATTGATCTACTTAAAGAAAAACGAGCATACTTTTCTAAAATATGTTTGAAAAAAAAAAAACATAATTCCTGGGATTACAAAGTGATTTTCTGTTTCTAGTTAAGTTTACAAAAAAAAAAAAAAAAGAGTTATGGGTTACAATAAATGTGAACCAGGGACCGTTGCCTCATTTTGAACAGAGACACAAAGCCGATAATACATCTGATTCAGGACCAGATGAAACATGTAGGTCATGGATTCCACAATAAATCAACATAAACAWGTTCAGATAGTAAAACCCTGATTCTGGATTCTGAAAATCCTGAACTGTAGTAAAAATCACAACTAAGGTAACTGTCATAAAATTGCATGGCTGATTTAGTTTCGTTTTCTTATTAGGTTCCATTGGCGGAATGAGTACAGAACACAGTGACCTGTGTAAATATTATATAAATAATAATATGCTATTTGTAGTATAGAATTCACTCCAATTTTTACAAATTACAAAATTTATTCAACCAATAGAAAATTATCTTTACTAACAAAGTGAGCTTTAGCTGGACAGGTTTCAGTAAGGTGGATGTTAACATCTTTACATCTTTAGTGTATTTAAAATTCATCTATGCCCATGTTTTATATTAGACKCAGACACTGCTACTAAACCCAAAAGAAAAATGCTCCTGTTTTGTAGATTTCCCTTTGTCATGACAATCAGATTCATGTACACAGCGTATAATGTGCCTATTTTTTCTTTACTTTTATCAGACTTTCATGAAGCAAGATGGCTGCGGAAAATGCATCCGGTTTGAACAGCACCAAYGCTCCTCYCAAATGCAATTTTAGTGAGGATTTAAATAACATCCTGCTTCCAGTCGTCTACAGCATTGTGCTGGTGTTTGGCCTCCTGCTCAACCTCATAGCCATGTATTCAATCTGTTGCCGGCTCAAACGCTGGAGCCCCAACACTGTCTACATGATCAATCTGACTGTGTGTGACACACTCTATATCCTTACACTACCCTTTCTGATCTATTATCACGCGTCCAAGAAAAACTGGCCMTTTACTGAAGCTTTCTGTAAAATTATCCGTTTTCTCTTCTAYGCCAATCTCTATGGTAGCATCCTCTTCCTCACTTGCATCAACGTCCATCGCTACATAGTTGTTTGCCACCCAGTCCAATCAATGAAATGGGTTAATGCCCGCCGTGCCCGTTACGTCTCGGTCGTGATCTGGGTAGTTGTCCTCATTTTCCAAGCGCCAGTGCTTTACTTTTCCCGAAGCAATGAWGTAACACATATCTGYAAAGACACCACAACGGATGATCTCTTTGAATACTTCCTGCCCTACAGCTCTGTTATTTCAGTTCTTTTCTTTCTAATACCATTTATCATAGTGATAGTTTGCAACAGCCTTATGGTGCATCAACTCATACAACCCAGCACAGTAGGAGGTACATTGTCTCGGCACTCCAAGAAGAAGTCTGTAAAGATGATCGTCATCGTGCTGCTGGTCTTCATAGTCTGCTTTGTGCCCTTCCACTTCACACGGAGTGTCAACTACTTTTTCCGCCACTTGGGAGTRAATTGCAATCTCCGGGAAGGCTCTAGACTGGCATACAAGATCTCAAGGCCCATAGCAAGCATTAACAGCTGCATTGACCCCATCCTTTACTTCATGGCTGGCCAGGGTTTCCGACAAACTTTACCTAAGTGGAAGCAAGGCCAAAGAGCCGAGGAGGATAAAGGTTTATCAACCTCTCAATCAGATTAAACAAAAAGAATGTGAATGTGAAGGACGGAGAGGTTTGCAAGACCAAGGAACAAAGGAATATATTGGAAAATTGACTGTATGGTGGAGCTGTGTTGGATCTGTGTTAAGGACTGAACGCTGTGACTCCTTGACTGCCAGAGAGCGAATTCTGCTTCGTAAATAACCGCAAACAGTCTCATCCATTTTATTTTTATTTTTATAAATGTAGTGCTTAGGAATTACACGRTATATCTTTGTAAAATCTCTTGTACAGTTTTGGCCATTATTACCTTTTAAAGGCTTTTGCAGGGTTGAACTAATTTTCAGGAAAGGATGATTAGTTAATATTATACAATATAATGCTATAGTTAATAGTTGCTAATCTTTAACCATTGTAAGACAGACKTTAAAAAAGGTAGCAATATACTGTATATAGGGATGTACATGGTGGATGCATATAGATACATTTTTTTTTGTTTAGGATATATTATTATTGTGGAGCTTCTGATTAGATGATGTTTTCCATGAGGATGTTTTTTGCATTTGGATAGACTCCAGTGCTAAGGACTTTGTAATACTCAGAGATAAAACTGTTGTCTGTTTTAATAAACATGAATAACTTTAATGAACATAAGAAATCTTTTAGGACACAGACAGGAAAAAAAGACCAATACGAAGAAAAAAAATGCTGGTGAGGAAATAATAGTTTATCATTGTTAGGAATAACGTGACCGTGCTTTGTATATGTTTCACAGCTTTGGTATTTGGGAAATTAAACACTATTAAACATAGTATGGTAAGTTGAAATGTTATATGCAAATTGACAGACAAAGAAAGAACTGACTCCCTGAACTCATAAATAACTTTCATGGCATTTTCATGACTGTACATGTCATATTATGTAAAGTCTTTTTGTTGTAACAAGTATTTTTCAATCAAATGATATGCAGCTTTCAGCAATGCCTTTTGAGTTAATAAACACGTAAAAATACATTTGCTTATGTCAGCAAGCTTCTGCCTAATTGAAGCAGATTTTTCATTTTTGCCATACTTTTTATTTATTGTCAAAATATTAAATTTCTCATGTCTCAAAATCTTAATCTGTATACTCATATGTCAAAAAGGTTTACTTTAAAAATCATATAAAAAGCAATACATTACTTCAGTTCTTATTCTTTATTTAAAGATTACAAATATCAAGAAAATGCATATGTTATAATGAAAACAAAAATGAAATAAAAAAGCAAGAATGATGATGAGAAACTTTTCTTTCCATTCTCATCACATGTTCATAGTTATAAACACCCTCACAAGGTCKACCTTAAGGTAGAACCAAAAGATCTTAGATCCTTAAAATATATATATCATAAAATACTGCTATTTCTCAGGGTTAAATGGAAAGTAAAGCGTCTTTATAAAATGTGCGTATAGACAGCAGTGACAATGTTGCTTATGCCTTATCTGCCATCATGAGTCAAAAAAAAAAACAAGGAAATCATTAACATGAAAAGGTGAAATTTGTTCATTGTTTGAATACCACTCCGTTTCATACATTTTCACATTGTAATTTCCAGCAAAAGTTAAAGCTAAGAGGAGTGAGGATATCCGCTGTACACCAGAACAAAAATTTATTTATATTCATCATCTGTTTTATGGCTTTGTCTAACGCAAATGTGTGTGCATGAGTGTGATTGTGCATACTACCAGTACCTTTAATTTAAAGCGAGATTCTTTTACCACGAACGGCCATTGTTTCAGTGTAAACWCTCACACAAGCAGAGAACCCTTGCTAAATCTTTTTTTAAGAAAAAAATGTAATAAAAAGGAAATTTGTAGATAAATATAAGTGACACAGGGAGGTAGCTTTGATGATGCACCATGAGCTATCACAGTGGTTTGATGGGTCATTAATGCCCCCTTACCTGTATATTGCTCTTTAGTTTAAAACAAAAGCTAAACTCTGGGCTCTTAACACATACTTGTTATTGTAAAGTACACCAGCGTTCCTAAGGCATAGTGTTTAATATGATTACAATGCACCCTAACTGTGCCACAGACATACAGTAAAACTTATTTTACTGTTTGGATTTACAGTTGTATGTTTTCAAGTAGAAAATACAAAAAGGATTTCTTTTAGAATTAAATTAAGATATCTAGTGCAACTAGTATGAAGGTAGATACCTAGCTTTGGCAACCCATAAGAAAAAATATAATAGTAAATACTATAGTTTTTGAAACTTTCTGTAGTAAAAATCCTATAGAAAACTGTAATAAATTACAATAGCATGCTATAATAAATATTACAGCTTCCTACAGCATGTAGGAATTACCATAGTAAATAGTAAAGTATAGTACAGTAAATTTGTACTATARTAAATGATTTAGTTTATGACAATTACTATAGTAAATAATTCAGTTTTTATTAAAGTATTTATTAATAACTATAAATACTACATTTTTTCTATGGAATTTAGAAACTACTATAGTAAATACTACAGTTTACTATGCTGTGTTATTACTACAGTAAAGTTTACTACTGTGTGTGTAGTTACTAAACATGTGTTAATTRCAGGTACTATAGTCAATATAACAGTTTACTGAAGCATGTGGTAATGGCTATAGTACAGTTTGCAATAGTACAGTTTGCAATGTAGTGTAGAAAATTACTATAGTAAATATTACAGCCTAATAAAGCATTCTGTTAATCACTATAGTAATTACAGCATGTAATAACTACACTATAGTAAATACTACAGTTTACTACAGCATGTAGTCAAATACTATAGCAAATACTACAGATTATTAAATCATGTAATTAATTACTATAGTAAATACAGTTTTTTTCCACAATGTGTAATAAATTACTATAGTAATTACAACAGTTTACTACTCTGTTACGATACTGAGTTTATTTGTTTTTTTTGTGTTTGCTTTGTCTCTGCTGGTGGAGGGATGGGGTTACCTAGACCGGGGCGTAACAACTACCTTATTGTATWGCAAACTAYAGTGGTAAACTGTAATATTTTTCCTACGGGAAGCTATCAAAGCTAGATGTGTAACGAAGCTGAGTCTTTCTCTAAAGAACAATTTATTTAAAATGAATTTTCCCCAAGCCCTCCTAGTGAAGATGAAATATAATAAAAGCTAAAACCTGAATAGGTTGCTACAACTGAAGGAAGAACCAGAATACWGTATTCTTAAAGCATTAGCTTCTTCCCTGATCCTTCACACCGTATGCAGCTAATGACGCAATTTATGAACTGATTTAGGTACATGAACAGCTGTAAACTGTAAATTGCAGTGTGTGCCCTAAACACCACAGCAAGATGTACAGTAGGTGCATTCCTGCGGTCATTGTAGATCATTGTTATAGTTACACGGTTTCTTGGTTATTCAAAGTATATATTCCTGTGGTTTCAATATAGATAATTTCTACAAAATACCTACTAAAATACATTTCTCGCTATTTCATATTACAGTTTTTCAGTAATRATTTGCCTTAAGCTTTTTCATAACRTTACAAATACTGGCTAAGAGATTTTATTGAAAAAGTTTATAAAAATATATTTTTTGTGCAAAGATTCCGCAATACATTTTCCCTATAATTGTGCATTTTTAAATGATTGCTTAATAACGACACTGTAAAACTGGTGAAACTGGGATTTTTAGACTAGGTTATTTSACCTTCCAAACGTCAATTCTTGAGAAAAAAAAACATTATGGTGAAATATTAAAATATTATATAATAATATGAAATATTGACCAATAAGTGAAAGGATCAGGTTTTAAAAGCAAATTCTCAGACACTAATACTCAATGCATAATGCTACATGCATAATGCACATAGCATTTCTGATGATAATACTTAAAATTTGACTCAATTTCACCCGCAAACACAGGAGGGGACTCAAATGCACAGAAACTTTAAACCATATTATTTAGACATAAAAAGAGGTGAGCATATTCATATTCTATTAGGAGCTATATATGGTCCTTATACAAAATAACAATTAATACCATCCTACACACTACACTATATATATATTAAGAGTTATTTACAGCAGTCAAATAAGTTCTTTAACAGTATAAAAGGCTGTACCTGCTTTGGAGGCTGGGAGATAAAAAAGAGTGTTTCCTGACATGCAAAGAACTGTGTCTGAGATACAGCCATGTGTAAAAGTTAGTGTCCCCTCTTTTAATTMTATTCTTTTTTGTGTAAAATCATAATACAAATCATCTGATCATAGCAGGTATTAGTATTAAGCAAATACAACCTCAGATGAACAACAGCATATAACTTTTTTTTTTTACCATGCTTTACAACGTTAGTTTAATTGATTCAAARGTTTTTGCACATTGTCAGGGATAACCCCTAGAGGGCGCCTGGCGCCCAGAGACTTTTTGTCTGATTCTGTTGGTATTTTTCTTAAGTTAACTTCAGTTCCCATGATGCACCTCAGTCAGGTGATGGCAGCGTTCACCTGAACTGAATTGGCTTATTAGTTTCCTTATAAATAGACTGTTTTAGTTATGCTGCTTGTCTTGCATTTGTTAAAATTAGACTTGTAGGTTGTCAACGTRAAATTGTTATGTGTTTGGTTAGTTTGTAGAGACTTGTGTTTGTTTTGTTCTTAAGTTAAGTGTGTTTGTTTATTTTCTTTATTATTATTCTCCTTAAAAAACATCTACACCATCTTAACCTCTGCGTTTATGCCTCGCCCACAACACCCTCTCTTTGTGGCCTGAGACAGAATGCAAGACCGTACCAGAGGCATAGCGGAGGAGCCTCCCCTGGAGATTCTTTTGAGGGGGGCTATGATGTGTACGTCGTGGGAAGCCGACGCCGGCCGGATTATCAATCGGCGTAACGGCAAGAAGCGAAGAAGAGCAAGAAGAAGGAGATCTGGCAGGGTATCGCAGGTAAAAGTGGAACAGGAGAAGCTGAGAGAGCAGCTAAGCTGGGATGGCTACCAGCTGGCGATACGATGCACTCCGTTCCAAAATGGCGCAGCTTGGGGTGACGTGAGTCCCCGCACCGACCGGGGGCATCTACCAGAAGGTTCGGCGGTGACCAGGGTGAAGAGGCAACCTACAGCAAGCGTCAACGGAGAGCGAAGTGTGTGCACTGTATGCAACAAGGAGCAGTCTCCCAGCTAGCAAGGAGCAACCTTGGGCGGTGCGCTGAGGAGAATAAGGAGTGCATTCGAAACCTGCGGGAGCAGGTAGAAATGCTAAAGGGGCTGCTAACTCAGCTAAGCCTCACTGGAGGCCCAGACCGGCCCGCCAGCCTCAATGGAGGCCCAGACCTGCCAGCCAGCCTCACTGAAGGCCCAGAC
>QMIH01000480.1:84591-101006 GCA_003987875.1 Clarias batrachus
CACACACACACACACACACACAGACACACAGACACACAGACACACACACACACACACACACACACACACAAACACACACACACACACACACACACACACACACACCACAGAGTGCTGGACTAGACTCAAGCTCAGGAAAGTTATTCACGGTAAACTGTATCCACATTAAACTTATACAAGAATATACATTAACATTAAATGGTACAACAGTGATACTAAAGACTCCTTTCAAAAAAATCTCTATTACAATTGCAACCAGTTCATTATTAGGATTTGTTTCTGATAATTGAATATTGTGAATTAGGAGTTACTTTAGAATGAGCGAAAACACAACTATCAATTAAAACTATTCTTCTTCTTTGACTTTCGGCTTCTGCTCTTTCGGGTTCGTCCAGCGAATCATCTGCCTCCTTCTAACTCTATCCTCTGCATCCTCTTCTCTCAACTAACTCTTCTCAATAACTAACATCCTCTCTCACGCCATCCATAAATTTCCTCTTTGGTCTTCATAAAATCCACATTTTCTTCAGAAATCAACAGTTTAATTAATCCAATAGAACAGTTAGTTCTGACCGAGTGATCAGATTGGTATATTGGATGCTTCACGAATGGTGATATGGAGCTTAACAGCACTGGGACGTTTAACTATATGTATCACTCCGCGTCATAAGCGTCCTAACAATTATTAATCACACTAACCGTCAGTCGCCAGCATGGGTAAAGGTAAGTACAGTAGTTATGATTTGCAGTGTTGAAAGCGGAGAGAACAGCTGCCTGCCAAAACCATATTTGAAACTAGTCACTGTAGCACTTTCAGCAAGAAAACACATCTGATAATGCCGTTGCATCTTAAACAACCTGAAGCATTCATGTTCTGTCCATGGCTAACACAAGCTACAAATACTGAAAACGAATACCCTGGTCTTTGGCTCTTAAATAGTTCAATCAAGAGACTGTACAAGTTACTCACTTGACCCAATTTTGCAAAAAAGCCAATATACTGTATATTTGTTGCATTAAGTTTGCATCTACTGTATATACTACTGAAGGCAATTATGCCAAACGTGTAGCTATTAATGTACGGTTCTATAATAAATGTGCCAACTAAGAACCCACAGGTTTAGCCAGGGTCCATAGCTCAGTGTTTTCCAAAAAGCTATAAACCAGAGGCTTCTTTTTATAGTCATTACATTTGTCAATGCAAATGATGTGTTGAAGGAGGTATTTATACCGCCATCCTACTGCGTAACATAATTTGCAAATGATACTTGGCGCAGTATGACTGTTATTTATAGACACCTTTCATCAGACGGTCTTCACTGGGAAACATGTATCTATTTTCATAGAAAGCAGTATGTCATACAGTTTCAGAAATTCAACAAGCAAGCTGTTTGAGATATTTGACAACAAGGGGAATTATGGAGTGCTGAGCCGTATATACTAACAACTCCATTATGTCTGTAAATGACCGCAAAATGGTTGTGTCTCTTTAAATTCATTGTACATGTTACGTGCTTTACGCTGTGAAGGGGGGCGCTAATGAGAAGTAGTCAGGTAATCAGGGAGAAGCGCAAAGATTCATATTCCTCCAAAGCACATGGAGAAAAATTTAGTTTCTTGAGGAATGCAGCTTTGGTTCAGCTTAATTTGCACTTAGTACCCTTTGGTAAAGCGGAGCGAGGTACGTGAAACTGATACTGTATGTGTTGTATTTTGTACTTTATTACGAAGTTATATGAGCTCGTTTTGTATGTCGTGAGCTCTAATTGTTAATAAGTTGTTTCAATCTGTTCTTCATTTATTGTTAATTATTTTTTATGTGTCTTTGTAAATGTGCACTCTATTTATGATATTCATTTGATTATTGTTTCTTTGTGTAGTTTCACGGTGCTACTAAAGCTCAATGGCGCTCTGCACGAGCGAAATAAAAGAGAGATAAGCATCCATCAGAAGCACTCTGTGTCCCGTTTTTTTTGTCGATACCGAAGGGCAGCTACAATGTCAACTGCTTATTACTGCACTGTTCTGAATAGTCACAGCATAGTAGCATGCAGTAAATCAGGAGTGAGCCTCTCATCTTAATTTGAGACTGTGTCATTATTAAGGTAATCTTGCACCAATAATAGCTACAGTCATGATCTCACTCGGAGACGTCAGACATGAAACGTCGAGGGGAAAATTCTCCTAGCACATGAACGGAATTGCGAGAGGATAACATGAACTGCAGTCAAGGAACAACAGGACACAATAAGACAGACACCAATAAGACACTCCAGCACACAACGTGCCAGGAGACGACCTTAAATTATTGATTCGGATACACAAAGATAACGTATCATGTTAAGTGTGAAGCAAATGAGGTAAATGTTACACTCAAGCCACTGCACTCACTCTCATCAACAGACCTACTGTAGCTACAAGGATGTCTTTATGCASATATGCTGTCCTGTCCAAACGTATTAGGTACGAGGGGCGTTTAAGATTCAGACAAACCTGAGCCACTAGTTCTTCTATTGAGAAAAACATTGTTTTTGTAATTTTTTACTTAATATGTAGCCCAAATTASAGAATGATTCCTAAACCAATTTACTGTTTCAGTTTATATTCTAGTTCCATTTAATGTTGTAACAGGTTAGTTCATGTTATCACTTCCATTATCACAGCTWCAATATAAACCCCCTGTCTTCTTAATTAGTAAAATAACCCACGCAGCTTGTTCTACACCAGATGCCCTTCCTGACGCAACTCACCCATTTTATCACGGCTTGGGAACGACACTGCGTCCAACTGAATTGAACCCACGCCTTCTGCAAGACAGAGGAGAAACCGACCACTTACAGTAGCCACCGATGTCCTCTACGGACATCTAAGAGTAATTATTTAGATTACCAACTTGTTTGATACCGACATGTTCGATGTCTACCGATCCAAGTTCTCTCATCAATCAATGCATTTCTACTTTTAAACTCTAGAGGATATAAAAATGTATGTGTATGAAAATGCAAATTTCCGATGAGAGTTTTCTAAATACTCAAGATAGCTGGTCTGGCAACAACAACCATGCCACGGTCAAAATCACAGAGAACAATTCTTAGCTCGATTTTATTAGTAGCTGTGAAGATTATATAAAGCTCTTAAAATTCACCTGCATGAATCTATACATTGTGCTTCTGCTGCAAACAGTTTGGGTGGGTACATGTTCCGCTATTTCTAATAAAGTGGCCAGTGAGGGTATATGCATGGATATAAACATYAAAGCACACTCACAAACACAYACACATAACACTAGTGTATCCACATTCTGTCTTTGGCCTTTTAAGCAACATTAGTATTTATCGTGCACATGCAGAAGTACATTATGTGTGTGTTTCATGTGTGTGCAAGGTCACCTTCTTTCTGCAGTGGACCTGCCTCCCCCTCTGCATTCTCCTTCTCTGTAGTGCATTTATAGCCCTTCTTCTTGAGCAGGTTGCAGATGAAGATGCCCAGCAAGCCTATCACGCAGAACACAGGGACGAGAGCAAACACGGCATACTCTGTAGGCTTCTCCTCTGCTGCATGCACAGCTGTGCTGTTCGCCCCGCCCGTTCCTGATCCAGCTCCGCCCGCTCGAGAGCTCTTTCCTGCATTACGCCGCAAACGCACCAGGGGGGCTTGGATGGATAAAAATGTGTGAGAAAAAAAGATTAACATTACTAATAGTAGTAGTAGCAGTAATCATTTTTAACCCTTTCAATTTGAGGGTTATTTTAAGGAATTTCTAACATAAATAGTAATATACACTATACTATAACTATTAAAATGAGCTTTAACTCTTATTTGTTTTTGTATATGTTTCTTGTATAATTTAGTCCTTATTTTTCACTATTTTTATTCTATACAATTACACTGAGACRCAAATATTTTATCATGACAATGTCATTACAATGTAAATCAACATTAATAATGTTCGTTCTTTTATAATTCTATTTTTAATCATAATTGTAATTATGAATTATGAATAATTGTCAGAATTACTTATTATTAATAACTATTCGAAGTTATAATATACCCTTGAGGTGCTAGGCGACAGTGTAAACCACCAAAGCACCATGCTTTAACTAATAAAAGCATTACTGTCTATGAATAACATGATAGAACATGTAATTGTGCAACAAAACAATATTTACAAAAGTACTCACTCCTCTCGCAGGAACACGGGGTGGAGGAGCTCTGTCTACTTAGTACAGGGTGAAACCTGAATAACGACAATCATTCCATTATCATACAAACACAAAAGTTAAACAGCAACACACACACACACACACACAGACACACACACACACGGAAACCACTCACAGACCTTAACTTAAAATAACAGGTCACCACTACAGTATATCGACTGACTCCCAAAAAGCAAAATAGTGATCACTGGTTACTTATTTGTGATTCGGTTGTGTGGCGATTCATGTGTCACCACATTGATTGCCAAATAGATTTTTACAAATTACATTTTCAATTTATTTAAAATGTAAAATGTGAATCCGAGTTTGCATTTGAGGGGGTAACATGCAATTCCTCTATAGTCCTACAKGTGGCGTGCTCTAAACTAGTCACATGTCGGCAGGCAGCACAGCATCCTATATGGTAGGAGCAAATATTTGCAGAATTTGATCAGATCTGATTATTATTCTATGATAAATAAAATATGATGATAATTCTGTTCAGCATCATGATTTTATAATATGAATGATAAAAATTGAATCTGGATATTATAAAAGCATGATACTGAACCTACAGTAGTACAGTATTATGATAATAATGTTACAGGTCCCTGGTGATTCCCATCCTTAATGATTATCATCATATTTGAATTATTATAGAATAAATATCAGATCAGTTCAAATTTGGCCAACAAACTGTTAAGTCACTTCTGATATAAGAATACATAAAAGAAATAAATGTCCTGTAAATGTGCATTTCAGTCCCCTCACCCAGGCAGACAGTCTCCACACACTGCGTTAGATTCCGAGGTGCCAGCTGTCAGCGGTTGCCGGTTCAGACTCTTGCACTGTGTGTGTACAGCGCACTGGTCTGGACCGTAGGAGTCTGAGAAAGTCCCAGGTGGACAACTACGACACTCCGCCACTGCGTCAGGACCCTCCGCTTTGCTGCACGCCTAAAACACACCACATGAACTGTATTATATTAGGTTCATTGACTGCGTAAATGAACTGTGATGTGTGGCTGTTTTGTCCCTCACAATGGACGGCTCCTGTCCAGCAGGACAGTGCAGACACGTGTACGCCTGTCCCGTCTGATACGGAGCAGCCAGCACCACCCACGGCGACAGCAACTGCAGCGAAACGTAAATACATTGGGCTTACTACTTCAATACTTTGAAACCTATATGGATGTTTATACAATACAGTCTTATTTTATTTTACACATATTTATATTAATGATTCGTTACACCCTCTTTGCTTCTCAGCTAAGTTTAACCCAAGGCTGCTTCTCAGCTCCTGTTGAACTTGTGACTTACTGTATCTGTCTAAATCTGTGTGTGTTGTCACACACATTAGCCTAGGGCTCTTTGGAAAAATAGTTCAGAGAACATGTCATGGTTTTAAGACAAAACATATAATCTAAATTGACAGTTGCTCTAAAAAGGATCTTGCTCAACCCCTTCAACATGTCCTGATAGGATGTCAGCCATTTAAGTGATTTTGTATAGAGCCTCTTTCAGCTCAGCGCGTTAGTGCTATAAAGGAAGGCTATGAGCTCAGTTTGCTCTCTACAGAGCCGGCCTACAGAGGCTGCATTGTGGTGTCAATGGAGCAAGTGTTGCATACACTGCAAAATATAATGAATGAAAAAAATGAGCCAGAATTCACGCACCGTGCTGACAGTGCTGCCAGATCCACAGCTGTTGTGTTAATGGTTTCTAAAAACAGACCCGAAGCAAATGCTTACCATAAAAAACAGAGAAGCTGAGCAGCCAAGGTGATTCTTCATCATGTTCCTCTATAAACATAAGACCTGTAAAAGAGCAGCGCGACAAGATGAGTTGGCAAAATAACAAGCATCAGCAACGGCAGCGGTGACGTTATGAARAAAAACAGCAATGTCATAAGCCCTGTCGAGGTAAACAGCACTTAAAGCTGAGCTTATGAATGAACAGAACTGTGGGCTTGGATTCGTTTATTTAAAAAAGCCATGGGCAATAGTACGACATAAATAGGCAGATGATCTATATTTGTTGAGTGGTTTCACCAGCTGCTTTAGTCACTTGTTATTTTTAGCCTAAATCATGAACAGTTGAGTCTGAAATGACACACTATACAAAATGACTGGAGAGTGAAAAGTGGGAGGGTATAAATTGCATGTTATAACTCATTTATACCCCCTCTTTAAGCACTCTTTTAARCAGTTTTACCAATTTTGGTGCGATTATCTAGATTAGTAAATGCAACACWTTTCCCTGCCTCTTTCTCAACCATAAAGTTCAGTCTTTTTCAGACAGCCAATTCTGGCTTTCAGTCCCTCTCAGATAAATGTTCTTGTCTAAATACCATGCACGTGAGGATGACTGTACCCTTTTCACACCCTGCTCTGACCACCCATGCCTCACCCATCCCTCACCTCCTCTTACAGTCTCAAAATAACAATGATGACCCATCGTTTTATCACCTGAGCAGTGTGAGACACAACCCAGGAAGATAGATATAGTCACAGTGAGTGAGTGAGAGATTATTGCTGCTATTACTATTAATRCTGCTATTGCARTTATAATGTTAAGACATGATGTGCAATACAATATAATAAGCAATCAAAGAGGAAAACKTCTACATCTACTGTACATMTAAACCAAATATGTTCAATCCGGAAAAAAGAACTGACCTTGCAAAATGTTAGCAAATAATATGGAACAAAAAAAGTGTTCCACATTTAAAAAAGTGTTTCTTTTTTCACTTTTCCTAATGCATCATAAAAAAAAGAAATACATTAAAAAAAACAGGAAGAACACAGACTAAAAAATTTATTCACCAGTGGAATACGTTTCCATCCTTACTCGTAATTGACTTGTGAAGTCAACTAGAGAAACAACGACCACAATCAGGATTTCTAATTATCACTGGACTAATCTAGTGCCTCATTTACCCTTGCACCACCCGAAAGCCTAAAACTGCCAAATTATAGCTTTAGAGCTCCAGTTCCCTCAACACCAATAAGGAGACTCATTTAGCCTAAAGCCACGGCAAAGTACCACTTACCCCAGCACCAGTTTAGAATTTCAGTTATCCCAAAGTCAATATGGAGTACCACTCAACTCAGCACCTATCAGCATTCTCATTTACCACAAAGTAGTTCTGTTTCACTTAACTCAGCATCAATAGAGAAAATAATTAAGCAAACAGCCATTCCAAATACGTAACGCTGTATTACTCGACAGTCCTGATTACCCTAGAGCCATTCAAAAACCCCATCTAATTCATCACAGCCCAGAACCAAGAACCAATTTAAATTCCCACTTTTCCATAAACCGCTCACATAATTTAGCACCAATTGACAGTCTTAATCTAACGGTCATTCTCATCATGCCCCGTTTACCCCATATAAAACTCGTGCCCAATGGCAAACTCATTCTACTGTCCCAATCTCATTCTCTCTACCTACTCCAGCCCCAATCAATTGCGCATTTCACACTAATACTTACTTAAACCCATTCCCTACTTATAAATTCAAACCCCACATACCCCAGTCTCAATCTAGAGTTCCACTCGAAGGTCCCGTTGCAATGATGAGCTAACTTCAGAGGACCGTATGCAGTGTCAAAACAGCGCACTGTGCATGCATAAGATGAGCTGTCATCACTTATACCGCTACTTAAACCACAACTCCGCCTACACCTGAATGAGGCACCACCCCACTGTACTTATGTTCGCCGCTGACTGACAAAGGGTTACTCAACAACATTGTGGTTAAGGCCTGATTTTTTATTTTAACCCAGGCATTAGGGGAGGTTGTCCAAACAACAACAAAAAAAAGCATGCACATTAACATAACCAAAGGAAAATGCACAGGATTAAACATAAGCATATAGACTCAAATATTTATGGCACATTGAAATAAATCTGAAATCTTATCAGCCCTCTCTAATCGAAAACACATCACTTAGGATAAGGGAATCTAGCAAACAACAGAGTGACAAAATAAATCTGAATTGTTTTAACTCACCACCAATGTCGAATATTAATAGAAAACAGTTGGCACTAAATACCTGAAATACCTAAAGATGCTGACGAAATAAATATGACCTAAATATGGAGTCAAAAGTACAATTTAATGATAACTCAATTAGGTTAATAAAGTAGTGCCAACATCGTGCAACAGCTGTAGAGTATCTACAGTACAATAGACTTTTACTGACTATTTAAAAAAGATTATGTTTTCACCGGCCAAAACATCCAGACAGGAACCTCCCAAGTACACTACTTCTGGGTGTACAAAAACCCAGTGTCCTCCATTGATGAAAGCATGCCTGGTTCAACAATACCATTCACACAATATCCTCCCAGTCACTCAAACAACAATCTGAAGCTTTGCTCGGATGAAGCACACCAGACTTAGTGCACTATCCAGACAGAGATTTCCCTATCACAAAATTTCAGGTTTAGACAATAATCCAAAGTGTTCCTGAAAGCATGCTGTGCTGAGTGCACTATTCGCAACGAGACCTCACAATCACTACAATTCAAGCACAAACCTTCTATGATACTCTGCATGCCAGGTTCAGTACACAGGTACAGAATCAGCTCGATAAGCACTTCCTTGAAATTTGGTTACAGTGCACAAATACATACAAACACACATCGAATGAGTGTCTGTTTTTGGCTAAGGACAGCAATTTGCACAACTACAAAAAGAAACCACAGGGTCCTTCGCAAAACTTTATGCATACTGTAATTTCAGGGGTTTCGCATTCACTTTCTCTGCCTTAACCACGATTCCAGAGCGTACATTGCATGGCTCGACACGCAGAAGCAAAATGAGAATCAGTAATCATTTAGACATGCCCATTGCCTGATGAGTGGGTATAAATTAAGCCCTTTAATTAAAAAGTCAAAAGGTTTCAATGAACTTTAATTACAGCTCTTTTGGGCCTCGCTCTGCACCAAAGTCTTCATTCAGTGTTTTATGAACACTGGAAACCACATGAAATGAGTAAAACAATAATAAACATAAGAAAATCACCCAGAATTATTCATTTCAGCAGATGTCAAGTTACAAATTGGATGCAACAGGCCCGACACGACCTTTGAATACTTGGTACAGGATTTACAATACATCCCGACAACACCAACTACATAGACAATTAAACAGGAATATTGTATCCCAAATAAATGTAATAGGATCAGAGGAAATCATACTGCAGATCTACAAATCTACAGGCATTAAATTTATTAGATGCATCTACAATAAGAACAAGTAGTTTAATTTTAATTGTGGCGCCCCTTATACTYCCAATGAGTCGACTCCATGTCAGCCTTTTTCCACTGTAATTACACTGAAATTCAACACCTACATCTGCGTCAGCTTTATAATGTCTCCACCAAAATAACACGGCATTTCAATTGTATGGCATGTCTTGTGCCCCTACGCTCATATCCTGCCTTCGCTATTTCCTTCTGGCATTTCATGACAGACCATGATGTGATTTGAAATTATAATGCTTAARTTACCTTGTTTTTAACCTGTTTTAGCCTCTTGACCTAGCCAAGCTTTCTTTGACGACCCGATACGATGACCCACAGGACACGAGGAGAACACGCAAATTCCATGAACACAGACAAAAGACGGGACTCGACCCTCGAGCCTGGTGGTGCAAGGCCACAGGTTTAACTGCTAGGGCCACCGTACCATCTCACTTTCATTCATTCAATCATTCATTCATTCATTCACTCGTCTTATATACTGCTTATCCTGTACAGGCTCAAATCAACCCTCTGAGGTGCCATACTCCACAAAAATGAAAGCAACATTAATCAGCTGTGCGGCGATTTTATGGCCATGGCTTTTACATACAGTATGTAGTGTTACAGTAAGTGTGCCAAAAAGAGGAGACATGCTTCTGTGAGCTTTTCATGTGCTTATTTCTGTGAGTATCTAGTATCTCAATATGGCAATTGACAAATTATACTTATATAAAAGTAATGCAAGAGTAAATTTAGACAGTAACTAGTGATAGTAATATTATTAGTTATATAAGAGCAATGAGAAATAGTAATATACAGTATGCCTTTCACTAAAAAGAGTAATAGTGATAGTAATTTATTTCTTTTATTTGTAACTAGCACAACATTGTCTGTTTATAAGCCTGGCATGAGTCAGCAATTACACCGGGCCATTCCAGCTACTCTGGAAAGAAGCAAAAAAAGTTGGTGATGTTGATTGTTTGTAAGCGGCTTGTTTCTGTTTGTGATCGAAAAATTGGAAGACAGACACAAAAACAGGCTCACAAGACACGATCATCACTCTACTGTGGTTATGTCAATGGAAGAAAACACAGGGAAACTGACCATTATCTTGGTTGTCCTCGCCAARGRCGTAAATTTAGCATCATTATGTAAGGCCTTAAGTGTAATGTGGTTTATTTACCTTTCCTGTTACAGAAATGAATTGGATAAAACATATTTTAAATACTCTGCCCAGGTACAAAAACCTGAGTCCACACTAAAAATCTAGGAAATAATAATAAAAAAATTTAAATTAAAGAACAGAAATGGATGCTATTAAATATTTAATATTCAGTATTTTTATCTATATTTAAGTTTAAATTAAAGGAAATTTTTAAGGAACTGTAAGGAAATTTGTCATATTGATCAAAATGTTTTGCACAAACCTTTGGAGTGCAGCCCCATCACATGATGTCATTAAAGCCAAAAAAAAAGACATAAAAAAAAAAGAAATTCTGAAATTCATTACAATTTTAATTTGCCTCAAGTTGTTGTCAGTAACATAATTTGTAATAAATAAAGAATGCACCATCATTCTTTTTTTTTAAGTGCTCTCAGTTTTGGAGCCTGCTATATGTTTACTCTGGCATAAACATTGGGATAAAGAAGACTAATCCTCACGACCATTACACAACCACAAAGGTACACTATTATCCTTAAATAAGCACACCTGCCTCACTCTACAGTAAGTTTATGTTATTTAACAGTGATAATCACCGAGTACAGTAAAAGAAAAACAAAACATTAAGTTCATGTGCTCTTGGTTATTTTTTCCTAATGTATCCTGCACATGTTAGATCCAGCGTCAAGCGGAGAGGGGTTGTAACCTGACACAGGAAGAAACTGTGTCATGGTACACCTTCATAGCCCGATCATTCTGACATCACAGGCATCAGCTTCAAAGGAAAATCAAGCAAGATCCTATGGAATTGTCATTATCTCTGGTATACTTTCAAACTTGTTTAAAATAATAATTGAATATTAGTGGATGCATGAAAGAAAGTTTACACTTTCAAACTGATGTGTTAATCAGGAGTAATTCCTTGGCCTGTAGCTTTATTCCATTCATCCCATTAGACAGATGATGGATGACATTGTCATATACAGTATTGTGCAAAAACCAAGAGTAACCCCTCATTTCTTCATATCAAATTATATTTCATTTAAATTAAATTATGTAGATTGTGATATTGTCCCCCCAAAACAAGACATTGGGACAATGTTGGTTTTGAAAGTTAGAATGTTTTAATGAAATGAGGATAGGATATGGTTAAATGAATGAATTAAAAAACAGTGTTACAAATACAACCTCAAAAAAATGGCACCATATAAAATTTTACTTATAGTCTTTATGCCTCTTAAAGTCCCAGCTGGAGAACTGAATGAACCCAAATTCTTCCCGCACACACACTGTGTATATTGAACATGGAATATAGGCATTGTGTTCCATCGACCAGAATGTTGCCACAATGTTTTGACAACCAAAAATTCCTGCTGGGATGATGATCCAAGCCATTTCCAAAGGTTTAATAAGAGGCTTCTTTACTATGTGAAAAAAATAAAATTCCCATTTGGGAAATTCCACACTGAGCAGGTAAATCACAACCGTGTAATCACATAAATGTTAATCCTACCCACATGTGAAGCCAGCGTTAGCAAAGATGCCTTACTGGCATTTCGAGAAACCATCCTGGGTAAATTTTAGATACTTTTTTTCAGAATAGTAATTAGTATTTTAGAATAGCATTGCCCCGGTTTGTTCGAGGTTTCCAGTTCTTATGATGATGATGAGTTCCCCTGGCTGACTTCTGTAATTACACATCGCTGCAGCTGTGACCGTGTTACCGAACACACGGCCTGTATTAATGAATGGCTGTCCCTTGTATTGCATGTCACACATGGACCACAAACCAGTACCATTGCACTGAGAACCTCAGCCCTAAACGTTGCCACAGTTATTCCTTTTTTCTGAAAATAAGCTAAATTGATGTTTTCCGGTGCTGAGGGCAGTAAAAACCGCTAGCACACAACAGAAAACTTCTCTGCTCATGCAAAGATATCATTTCTAATAGAGCATAAATTATGATTAGGAGTGTCCATTGATTTTGTTAAAATGGCCAACGATGTCCCATCTAGGGTGTATTCCTGTCCATGTTGGGCATTATACAGTATATTCACTTTGTTCCATATTTTGTTTTGATGAATTGTCAACATGTCAACATGGCAAAATGAATTAATGAATACGTTAAGGCCTAGAATATGTGCAAGATCAGGCTGAAACTGTCCCATGGGGCTCTAAGTAAGCKATTTAATTTCGCAGCTTCAAGCTTGAACTTTAAACGCTATTCACCAACACCAAAAGATATCTCAGTTCAAAAGCCCCAGGTTGTTTCCTTTTCAGGCACAGGTCTGGTCAAGAGCATTGTGCAGTGAARGTTATGAACAAAGCGTTGATTTAGCATAAGTTCTTATTAAAATTGTACCATGAGTCAATTTCGTAGCAGATGGCTGGCAAGTGACCCTGTCAGAAACATTGAAAGCTGAACAACTTTCCAAGAATCCCTCAAAATTACAGTTGATCTCAAAAATGCACACACCTATGCAGCCTTATGAATACCCTGAATAATTCACTAGTTAAGCCCTCAACACTTWAACCAGTAAGCAACTAAACCAGTACCTGCCTGAAGGCTTCTGCTATACTAGGCTGAGAGGCTGACAAGCATTTACATTAAAGTGACAAAAAAAAGATTAAAGGTTTGAAATGAGAGTTCTGGGATGTTCTTTAATATTTGTGACAGAAGCRGAACCGGCATAGTTCAACGGGTGCACATATACTGTAGCAATTTGCTGACACTTCAATTAAGCTCACTGGATAACATTTTAGTAGCAATCAACATGGAGATCACCTGATAATGATATTATCACGATATCTACGTACTGTAGGTGCTATTTTTATTTGTATTGTGATTCTGTATTCAATAGTATTATTAGTTTGAAATGTATTATTACTTTTATAACAGCTGTGAAGATGTCCCTTCACCACCCAAGATGTTGTGCTGTCTGTCAATGTAAGGATAGTTTAGAGTGCACCACCTGAAGGATTATAGAGGAGCTGCGATGTTTCACCACTTTAAATGCAAACATATATAAAATAAAAATGTATTAAAATGTAGTTAGTGTGACGCCACAGAATAGAATTTCCCTCCATCTCTAATTTTTAGGTCAGGGTCTTTTTCCTTAACACATAATTCTGCCTGGTAAATTATATAAAGCATTATAAATAGCTTAGCAAATGCAAAAGATTTCGTTTATACTGTATATGCCACTTCTTGCTTATGGAACGATGAAAAAAASCTAGCTAGGTTATTTATTTGAGGAGCTAGTTTCTACTGAAATGAATAAACTCATTCTTCACAGAAGTTCATGTACAGGTAAGTGCTGAAATTGTGCAGTGGGTGTAATTGGCATAATTTATAATATRTTCCTGTGACTCACTTGTTGTTACGTAGCTATGCTTGTGTTCTGCTTAGCTATGATAGTGAAACAGCACTACTCACCAAACAGATGTTAAAATATGAACTATTACAGGTATGGGTGAGCAAATGTTTAAAAACCATATTTGGAAGTGAATCATCAATAGAGTACTGCTGGAACAAAGGCCAATTACTTATTATATTTACCATTTACTCAGGTTTGAAAAAGATGKATGATCAGGRCAAGACTAGAAGAAGAGGAAAAAGAAAACTGTGATGTTCCTGTTTGTGAGCTAAAGATTAGAGGACAGACACAAAAACAGGATTATGAGACATGACCATCACTCCACTGTGGTTTCTGTCAGAGGGAGAAAATAAAGGAAAACCGACCATTATCCTGGTTACTCTAGAAAAGRACTCCAAATGAGTATCATCATGTTGTGCCATAACCGCAAAGAGTAATGCTGCTTATTTATAGCAGTAATTTACTGTAGATAACAGACACCTTTCAAAAGCTATGTTTACTCAAGCGTAAATATCAACTTGGATAAAGAACAGCAGGCCACAAAGGTTGTCTTGTCTTACGTTTCAGGCAATTATCAGAATGATGTTTACAATGTTGTCCAATGGTTACAAAATCACATGACATTTACCGGTATATGTATACCTGTATACTATTTAAAGAGTTTTAGTACAGGGTTACTATAAAGTGCACTTCACATCAGAATCCGAGGGATACAGAATCCAAGGGTGTAATCTGACATAGGAAGGAATGGGGGTCATGAGTAAACTCAAGCATGTAATCAACCATGCTGACATCATGAGCAGCATCGAGTGTAGAAAGAGAAACTGAGAGTATCCTCCAGATACTCAGATATCGGCAATATCCACTGAGCTGAAATCATAGTAAGAAACGCTAACACTGACAAAGTTTAATTCTTTTACATTGTTGGTAAACCTGCTGAAAAATAAGTTTTTTTTTTTTTTTTACCAAGATTTGTTAGTTATGTTTTGTAAACAAGGATTTACGCTTTTTAATACAGGTAGGTCCATAAATCTTGGAACAAAGATAAATTATTTTGGCATTTGGCCTCTGTATACCACGCAATTTAAAATTTAAGTTGACTTTTAATTCAAGGGGTTTGACAAAAGTGTGTTATCAATTGAGAAATTATATCCATTTTCCTACACACMCCCATTTTCTCATAAATAATGGAACAAACTGCTGCCAAGCAGTTGCATGGCCAGGTGTGGACACGTTACTCAATGACTAATCATCTTAAGGCCCGATAAAAGGTCTGGAAGTGGTTCTGTGTTTTACAATTGTATCTAGAAGCTGAACGCTTAAACACTCCACATGAGGTCCGAAGTGATGTCTGTGCAAGTGAAGGTGGCCATCATTAAGCTAAAAAATTAAATACACTCATCTTTGTTAAAAAAATGTATGGACCTGACTGTAGATTTAGGCCTTCAGACTGAATTGAAATCTGATTTGTTTCACATATGTGAGATATATTGGATCTACGAACCAAAAAATAAAAAAAACCATCTGTGACCCCCTAGAAAATTGCATTATATAAAAATATATAAATTAAAATTAAAGACAACACATTAATATACATATACATATACACGATAAAGAAAAATGTAATTAAATAAAATTTTGCTGTTGAATTTTAATGCCAGTGCTTTAGAAATCCGATTTCAAACCACCTCGGGATGTGATTCAAATCGTTTTTGCGAAATCAGATATAGTGTTTTTTATTTATTTATTTATTTATTTATTTATTTCAGACCATGTAAAAGCAAATGAAAATTGAATCTGAGCTGTACAAGTCTCTTATAGAAGAGATCCAATTGTGTGATTTAATAATTTCTGAAGGTTCCAAGAAGATGCTTCCTTAATGACAATGTGTTTACAATACAGGAACTCGATTGATTAGATGAAGCACAACCTTGTAATCAATGAGACATAAAATCAGGCCATGCATAAAGYAWGCTAAATTTAGTGAAGAAAGYYAGAGTATATTTTCAGATAGTTTGTCAGGTTAGTAATTAGTGCTCCCTGTATTTTAGAACAGAACTGTCTCAATTTTTAAGTTTAGGATTTCAAATGCTTATAATGGGCCAAGCGTTTTAAGACTGGGCGGTGGCAGACTTCACCCCTATGCACATGGCTCCCCTTCCTTGGCTCGACTTCTATAAATACCCTTTGCTACAGTGGTGGTGTATTAACTTATGCTCACACATGGACCGCAAACCACTACCATGGCATTGTGGAACCTCAAGCCTAAATGTGATCGTCTGTTAAGAAAATTGTTTGTCAACTCGTGGTCTGTGGTCCGCATGCACACCCAGAAAAAAGTGTTCCCTGGGACCGATCTGAAAAAAGATATAGTAGAACAACCTTTATTGTATTAAAATATATACAATACTGGTCCATATT
>QMIH01000480.1:136785-173778 GCA_003987875.1 Clarias batrachus
ACGTCGTCCCTTATTTATCCTCTCAGCCAATCGCTTTATGTTCTTCTGAGCATCCAGCAGGTGCGGGTGGTCTGGGTGGTCTTCCGGAGTGTGTTTCAGCAAATCCTAACCCATCCACACACATTCAATGACTTCAATAACATGTTGCGTGTTCACCTGTCCTGAGCATGCAAAAGTCATGAGTGATGAGACAAGAAACCAAAATTCAACTTATACTCACTTTGACTAAGAGCTCATAGCGTGGGATACGCTGCACAGGTTTGATCATCAGATCACCCAAAGCCTGCTTCTCTTTATTCTCTCGCATACTTTGCTGCATGTAAGAGAAAAAAATAGGGGGAAAAAAGAAATGGAGGTTCAAATGTAATAAAACTATAAGTGCCTAATAAAAACTTTCAGCAAATGAGGAAACACTAAAATATTAATCTTCTCCTTGCATGTTCATTTAGCTGTTTTCAGATATAACCACTAGGTGGCAGCAAAATCAATAATTCAGCTGCACAAGGACTCCAGGGTCAGCTTTGCCTGTGGCAACTATAATGAATTTGCAACAGCACTCAAGCGATGTGACCTAAAATACATTTATAATTGGAAGAACAAAGAGATAGGGTTTGGTGTCTAGAAAAACTGTCATACTGAAGAGTGCACACAGACATGGAGAACAATGGCTAGAAAAGACAACATTTTATCTCTGCATTATTATAGTTAGGAGATGAAAAAATATGTTGTAAGGATGCACTTATAATGATAAGCTCTATTAAATAAGAGATTATCTGCGCCATTACTTGAATCCTTCATGGAATGTGATCACCATGCTCAGCTGGTATTTAGGTGGTGGCTCCTTCTGTACCTCTAGCGACTCTACCCAAATGATACCTAATAATACTGTCAACTGCTTTTAAATAAATATAACATGCTTTCCATGTTTGTGTTGCATGTTCAACTTGTTTCCTTCCAATTTGGTCTGACTGCCACCCACTAGTTAKTCCTCCCTTTTATATTACTGTTACTAACTGGGAAAAAACGAAGGCCAATGTGCTTCCTCTGAGACCTGTGTATCCAGCCAACTTCATCTTTTCAAACTGTTCTCATGTGACGTCCCAGTTCAGCTTCGCCACAGACTGTATAATTCATGTCCAGTTACAGCAGTAACGTTTTTTTCTCTCTGTGTATTGCACATTAATTTAGCTTCAAAAGTATACAAACCATGCAACATTTGATTGATTACATCATTTAGTGTCAGACATTTATGAGCTTGATCACCTAAACGTAATGACACAAAGGACTGTCTGACCCACGTGCGAGTCCCAAAGGGATACACACAGACACGAAAGATGAGAAACAAACCTCCAAAAACTTCATGAAAGCTGGTTTGGCTTCTTTCGCGATCCTCACTGCGTCTTTGGCATTCAAGAAGTTGTCAATGTACGCGGAGTAAATGTTAGCCAGCACCTCTTTGGAAAACTGGGAAAGGAAATAAAAGAGAGATTTATCAGAGATGGATGACGTTTCTCAGAATTCCAATAGCACCGAGTTCCTCCTATAAATCATAACCCTTTTTTATGCCAGTGATGTTGAACAAGACGTATAGTATTCATGAAAAATTGAAAACAAATATTATATGAGACGCACCAATCTGAAGCTTGAAAAATAGTCTTTAAATCGTATAACTTGACTGCCTTGCTGCAGGTTTAGATATGAATTACACGCTGAAGTCGCTTATTTCAATTACACACAGAGATACACACAAGATGAAAATCATTTAGCACTCATTGTGCACTATTTTATGTTTAGATGTCATTTCTCCTTTTCAGTTCTCTGTGAACTTTGCCTTTTATGGAGTTTTGAGGCGGGAATAAATATAAATCAATTGTGGCTTGAACATACTACAATACCTCTTTCCATGTTACAACCATTCTTCTCTGTTTAATTGTTTTTACCCTGTATTTTTCACGGAATTCTACTGATCTACACTCTTATACACACATCAGCCCTGACATTAAAACATTAAAGCAGATATTACTGTATATATTTCTCTTTGTGCCACTAAAACAACCCTAGAGGCATGAGTCGACAAGACCTCTAAAGGTGCGTTGTGGGGTGTGTGCCTCCAGCACATWAGCAGCAGATATTTTAACTGATGCAAAGTGACGCCTCCATGGATCCTTAGRGCCAGAATATCCCATTGATCTATAGATCAACATTCTTGAACCCRTGGCCTGCAAAGTCTCATGCACAGCAAGCTGTTATACTGTACACCAAGTGTCGYGATACTGGTCTGTAATGATGTTTTTCAGCAATTTGTGCYGCTTTTCTGTGGGATCTGACCAGAAGCACTGGTCTTTGCTGCAAACAGGGAGAGATCAGCCTCGGGTGCTGATGATCCTGTCACACAGTTTACTGRTGCATAATTGATAATCAATGTTAATGTGTTAATGTTATGTGGTTTTAATGGCATTGTTTATCATTGTATGGTTCTGGTGAGTAAAATCAATAAGAGCAATCAGACACAATACYGAGGAATGATGTGAATTACCACAGTTAGAAGATTTTTACACATTCGCCATGGCTGAGGAATGAGGCACCTTATAACAACAAAGCTAAATGATTTTTTTCCCCCTCTCCTTTTTGGGGATTTCCCCCCATTTCCCCCCCCCCCCTTTTTGTTTAAATGCAATACCTACCAGTCTGGGAGTGTGGGGGAAAACAAATGCTTTCTCTGGGACAATCCTCATTTGCCTTATGCCCTTCTAATGATGAGCTAAAAATGTATTTGCAATTTATAGTCGCACTATCCGGTATAATCAAAAATGAGTCTGGCTCCTGCTAAGGTTCCATTCTTTTAATCTCATGAAATTTTCACGGTCACAGTTTGCCTCTGGCTTGCTCATTAGGACCAAATTGATGAAGACATAAATTTTTTTTTTCCCTTGTATTGTTGTGTAACAATGCCCACTTTTAAAAGTGCTAAATAAAATAAAAGTAAATTGAACTGATTCATCTCAGTTTTAAATAGTTAAATAGGAAATTTTCATGGCAAAATAATAAATAATAAAAAGAAAACAGTTATGTTTATATATGTTGGAGCCATAAAGCACATTTTTAATAAATCTCTATAGTATTAGACTTCATTATTATTTAGATGTAAATGTAACCTTTTTTGTGACATATTTGTGACTATTGACTCACGCATAGGTCATAGGTCAATTTCATACATTTACGGTAGCAACCGTTTAGTGTTTGATTTTTTAGAAGGAAGGAAGGAAGGACTTGGTGTTAGACAGTCTTTTGACCGTTCTTCGAAACCATATTTATTTTGAAGCTTGAAAAGTTGTAAATAGTTCTTAAGTTTAAWTTGTTGAGTGTTTGCATTCAGACAAAAGAAGAATAAACCGATACACTACAAGTTTTGTGGTTTTACGCGTCAAATATGTACCAGTCCTTATAGAAATGGCGAAGAACAGGAAAACATAGATCGCCATTACAATATATATATAAAAACAGGAATAAATTTACAGTAACACAATGACTAACCTTAAAAAATATGAAAAGGGTGCACACACAAATACATGGCTTTGATTCCTTTGATTCAACTGGTTCCACACTCTATTGAATGTATTATTAAACATTATTAATAATAATAATAATAATAATAATAAACTGTCTTCTCTTCCTGGTCATCACTTCTACCCGAGTCATATGGCTTTCGAGTAATTTTCTAGCGTGTTAATTTTTCCCACAAAGCTGCTGATAAAAAATTAGCTCTGGTAGGAATGCAGTCAACTAAGAGGTTATTTTTATTTATTGTTATATATAAAATTTTGTTGAACTTTTCATTTTCAGGTTCTGCATCACATTCGGGTCAGACACATATCCACTCTTTGCGATATCCAACAACATGTTTTATCACATTGTTCTCTCTACATTGTGCGGCCCCTATAAAGAAGACGACAAACATTTGCAATTCATGGTATGAAGAACAAGATGTCCTTTTAAATGCACACCTCTGGCCACTGAAGTCCAGTTATGTAGCATAAATGAGTTTTAAAGGTACACTGCACCCTCTAGATTGTCTAACAAATGATAACCGGCAAGTTCTTGTGGCAACTGCACCTGTTTTTGTATCCATATTACAAATGAAGACCTTTTTATTTTTCGGATAGATCCTAAGCCTGTACTAAAAAAACAAATCTTAAATTAAGTACAATAATAAAACATACCACATCACTACCGAATTCTCAATTGTGATTGATTAGAAAGCTTCATTCATTCATTAATTATTAGGGCAGATTACAGATTCATATTAGTGCACTCATTACAACGGACGAAGAAGAGATGCTGCTACAGTTTATAGCTTCTAAAACACCAGCGACTACAGGAACTGTCTGAAGGTTGWTATGCAAGATATGTGTAACTATCGATGGGTATAAAGTATTTCTTGACATTGACAGTAAATAAAAATCTTAATTTCTGGGTAAATTCCTATAATAATACAGAATAAATCACTTTCGTGCGGGCTGTTATATGCAAATAATTRAACTCTTCAGAGATCCATTGTTGTTAATTATTTACTTAGAATGTACAGTATAAAGCACTAATTCAATGGAAAACGTACAATAATATCGACAACATGGACATCTCAGAATCTTATCATACTAAATGTCACCATGTCTCAATTCTCGAGCGGTAGACTTTACCTGGAAAAATGCACCTGGACTAAGAGCTAATTAAATTTACAGTGGTGCTTAAAGGGACACTTTTTTTTCCTCCAAATCTTTCTTCAATCAAAAAATTGACCGTCACCCGGAAAGCGAATACAATGTAAGTAACCAGGGGGAAATTCAGGTTAGACATACGGCTAGTATTTTCCAAGGAAGGGAAATAATTAGATTTGTACCAAATTCACTGTACATTGAAACATAGAAAGTAGGATTACCTTGGTGGGATGACAGAAGCTTTATAWGAGTCTCAGCTACATTTTGGAATGCATTTTTTGCACAGAATGAAAGTTGGCCCCCATTACTTACACTGTACTTGTGTTCCGGACGACAAACTTCACTSTGGGAGGTCAGAGCAGGAAAATGGATGACGACCAAGACCTACTGTAATGTACTTAACAGTATATTTACCTTAATTTTGATTAAAAAAAAAAAACCTGAACTATCCATTTAAGGTCATGCACATGTACTTTTTTTTTTCTTCATGAGAGGACGGCCCCTACCCTCTTATCATGTTCTAGTTTGCTTATTTTACACTACCTTTACAAACCTGTTAAAAAAATATTAAAAATATTCCATCAAGACAGTATGCTGAAATATTTCATCATTATAAGAACATAATAAATCTTTGATCTTTGACAACTTGATTTTGAACTTGACCTTTGACAAACAATATAATATGAATTATTAATATTAAAAGAAGGCTGGAGTTTGTAAGTAACACCTAAAGCAACATCTAAATGATCAAAAAAACAAAAAAAAACAACAACCTGGCTTGCAAAATACGAGGCACGGTTGTCCAGAAACCATACTTTACTTTTCACGTAAGTGTGACTACAGGATAATTGTGTAATTGCTTGTACATATACAGTTTGCATGTTTACGGAAAGACAAATAGCACCCTGTGGACTCTGGAGCAGACGCAGAGGTGTCCTCTGACCCTACTAAAGAGATCACAGGCACAACCATGTTATTGCTTCAAAAAAGTACTACTGTAAATGACTGCTAGGAGATTCGAGAGGCTCCGACCTGGCTGACTCTCTCATTGCCCGGTCTCTGCTTTAATTCCAAATGCTGGTGGATAATAAGTGCAGTGACATCATCAGTAATGGARAAGCACCTTTCAGATCGACCTAAATTTAACCTAAGCGTATTTGTCAGCAGTGGCTATTCCTGTSCTTGAGGGCTTGGTGAAAATGAAATGGATATTAGTATTCCCTTATCACAAAGGTAGTCATTCGTCCAGAACTTGTTCAGCGTCTGTAATTTGCTTCTTTAGTTCATTGTGTTGCAAACATGTACAKTATGGAAAATGGATCTCCCTGGAAATTCCCTCCCACACTAAATATACTGTACGCTGTATGCCTTAAACTGCATTCGGATCTTTGGTTGGGTCACACAGAGTTACTGGTGTGGTTTAAGACTCTAGGGGGGGGAAAAAAAAACTCCAGTGTTGAGTTGAATTCTGTAAGGAAAGGGAGGGGGCAGCCGTCTTAGTCCACTCTAATTACCTTTCAAGTGAATTGTTTAGATTAGATTCAAGTTTGTCATTGAAAATCTATCATTCTCTAAAAGTTATGCTTCCATCAATCAAGAAAGATAATATGCAAGTGTCCAAGGAGTTATAGTTAAGAAATTACCATTGTTGGGAAAAGTCTCAGCTACTGTATCAGCCATGTGCTCTCATGGTGCGCTTGCACATAAAAGAAATCATTTCAGTCTGATCTAATGTGTTTATTTTATTTCAATATGCTATGAACGTCTGCTGAACTTAGAACGCTTAAAACGGGAAGCTCTTCATTGTAGCTTGTGATGTTTTCCGGTAATCACGCTGGTAATCACGCCATTAATGATGACTTAGTGATTGCTTTGATAAAACCAGATATTGCTTTGATAAAAGCAATGACTGATGGAGCACTTTATTCAATGACAACATATACAAGCATTTTCAATCTTAATGCCTCATTCACTGGCCATTTAATTTCATTATGGCCAAAAGTATATAGACTCCTGMTCMATCATATCGATGTGCCTCCACTCTTCTGGGAATGCTTTCCAATAGGTKTCGGGATCTRAGGTCAGGTATGAGTRTCTGTYGAGAAGAACTTTTGAACTGTACAGTYAGCATCCAAGGTCAACCCCAGTGGGATCGAGGTCAGGGCATTGTGTAGGCTAGASTGCAACAAGTTTAGATGAGACCTCATAGCTGCACTGGAGGAAAATCTTTATGCTACAGCACACAAAAGCCATTTAACATGTATTATTTCAACTTTGTGGAATGCAAATATGACGATCAGGTGTCCACATATCATTGGCCATACAGTGTATAACCACAAATGATGGACAACTGATAGCAATATAACATTTCTTAATAGACCCATATTATGCCGAGCTGAAGGCATAATCATTTCCTGAATGTGTTTGGTAATGCTGGTCAATCATTTTTTTTATAGTTTTCTATTAATTTAACAATGGCTGAAAAAAAATAAAGCTTATCTGTGTGTTTACGTCCACTGATTTTCCTAAACCACGAGTGGTGTTAGAAAAAGCTAGCATTATCCAGCGGGACCAGAACCGCTGACTCGTACAGCTCACACGCCAAGCATCTCCACTAATCGGATCTGTATTGTTTTACACCACAAATTGATGATTGTGTCTGCAAGAATACAACTCATCTGTTCAGTGTTTGCATCTTAAGTCTTGTGCATGATCATTCAGGACATCGTTATAGGCATCTAAAGATTTATACACCCTCAGTTCCTCTTTAGCCAAATCTTTTGTTTGTCTATTTTATATTGATGAGACAAGTATTGATTCTAGTCAATGTTCGGTCGAATTCCAGTGCATTCCAATGATGAACAATGGCAATCGATTTCAATAGTTAAAAATACATTTACACAGCACGAACACGGCATGTTGCATGTTTTTCTCCTGCGAAACCGGGTAAATGTTGTGTAGCGAAAACATGTGTAAAGACAGACGAACGGGCAATCAGACGATGCCGATAAATGCTCATGCTCACAATACTGCTGTGTATAATGGCAGATAACTTCAATGTGTTTGGTTTACTCAAATTAATGGAATGGTCTTTTTATGAATTATCTTTTTAATCTTTTATTAACTAGATTGTTAGGCATTAGAATACATAGAATGCCATTTACATGCTTAGAGTTATGAGAAGAATCATTTAGAGTTCTTATTACCATTTAGTGAGCATGAAAACCCTTAGACACAGATCTATGCCTACAATAGACAATAATTTACTGTTGTTTATCGTTACCTTATACAAAATGTGCGGTGGTGTAGTGGTTAGCACTGTCGCCTTGCACCACCAGGTTCGGGTTCGATTCCTGTCTCTGTGTGCATGGAGTTTGCATGTTCTCCCCGTGCTTGGTGGGTTTCCTCCGGGTACTCCGGTTTCCTCCCACAGTCCAAAGACATGTAGGTTAAGCTAACTAACTAATTTGGAATCATGACATGGGCTCCAAAAGACTCATATACAGTTAGATACAGTATCTCTGACTTTGTAGTTTACAACATTAATCTAGAGTCTTTGAGTTAAGCGCTAAGGCCCGATCACCAATGACTACAAACTAACTGCCTCTAAAACCATTTTGTAATCTCTGCTTATATAATACTATTAGCTAATACATAGCTAGCATAAGGACCCGAGCATCCCAGCAGTCATCCAAAAGAGAGTGCACTGTACTCACCGACTGGACGAGGAGGTCACCGATGGTCTGGCGCTCGTGCCAGTCATTAACACAGCTGATCACCTGCTCCAGGAAGAGCTCGTGCTGTTCCAGGATTTCAGGGATCTGGTAGAACATCTCATCCACCAGAGAGATATCGCAGAGCAGCGAGTTCTCAGGCTGCTTCAGTGGCTTCATGTAGCTCTGCAAGGTTCAGCATAAGTTGGACCAGTTACTGCAAGTACCTTTGTCATACGTGTGGTCTTTAGTTAAGAGTTTGGTTAAATGTTTTTTTTTTTTATTTATATACATATATTAAATGAAAAGATGAACAGGAATTTTAAAGGCCACATATTATGCATGTACAAACACAAAAGTAAAGAAAAAAGCCATGCCTTCTGGCCTTTTTCCATTGTTGTATTGGCCTATGCTTAAACAAAACAGATGTTCCCCTATTGTGACCTCATATAAGAAGATATTCTACCCTAACATGTTGCTCACGTGTTGAGATGGGGTACAGGAATAACTTGTACCTACACACTCACGTTTTTCAGCTGAAGCATTAAAACACACACACACACACACACACACACACACACACACACACACACTCACTTTGTATGAGCTCTGAGCCTTATGTTTACTTGCTAATGAAGGAGTAAAACATGAGATCTTTTTAAGGCTTGTCATAAATGAACCACACAGCTAATAATAATATGCTCAGATACAGTATATGCATTATGAGACATACAGTATCATAGCATATCGTAACACGTGCCTGGGTATGGGTAAGTGTTTTATTAGGAATGAGCAATACCCTACACAAATGTTTGACTAAAGTTGCAAGCGAGGTTTTTAAACTTTTACTGATCATAAAATTGTATCAACATATTTCAGCTTCCCTCTGAACCTAGATTCTGAAGGGTTTTTCTATGTACCAGCCTGCGTGGATGATAAACAATGCTGTTTTCTCATTAAACATGTATGGCTTGTTTTTGATTCAATGAAACTGATTTTTTTAAGCGTGAAAGAAAGAATTATATACAGTCCATGCCATATTATGTATGATAAAATCCAAGTAATTATAGCATAAAATATGAACATCTGGATATATCTTTTTTCAGATTATATAATGTAAGTGTTACACGTCCAATTTAGAACATACAATTAATGATATTTTATTTAACTGCATTACTTATCGGTTTCTATTCCTTCGCTTCACAAGTCCTTTCCTGCTAAAGCATCTTCCAAATTGAATGTGCTGTCTGGATGGGCATGGCTTAATATTCTAATGAGACATGATTGACATTCATTTTCTTTCTTCCCCAGGTTGCTGTGTCACTTAATCAGAATTAAATGCAAGAATACAAGCATAAGCCAACTTATACAGTAGGATCGGCATAGATAATATACAAGTTATACCTTATGCAGCATGTTTGCATTTGCTTGCTTTGATTTCTTTTCCCAATACATGGGGGTATATAAATTGAGCTGTGAGGCATAAACTGAGCCAATGGACAGAATTATAGTGTTGCAGAAATGCCATGTGTTTTGGATATTTGTCCTGAAAAAAATTTGGTACAGGAAATGTTTTAAGCAAGACATTTCCATAATAATTTATTTAGCAGTGGTTCTGGGCTCCTTGTGTGCTTGAGTGATGTTTGTGATTTTTTTTTTCTTCCTGCAAGCACTTGGCAAAGGCTTGTCTACAATTTACGTTTGAAACTAAAGTGTCAACCTTTGCTCAGATTTGCACTTGTCAAAATATCCAGGGGTGCATTGGACAAAAAGCTGCATTGGACAGATGTGCAACATCAGTCGAATGTTCTGGAAGGGGCTGTGATTACAGAAAATGCCTCCTTTGATGAATTCGGAAATGGTAAGGCCCATTAGAGCCAAAGTATAACAGACAGCACGACCTCACAGAGCAGCGGGGGCTCTGCGGTCCTAAATGTTTTTTTCTTCTCACTAACAAATATTGCCAAAAATGTAAAAAAAATACAGGAACTCATAGGATGATGAATGATTAAAGCATTTGCTTTAAAAAAAAAAAAAAAAAAAAAAAAAGGGTGGGGGGGATTTTGTCATTTGAATACTGGGTTTAAGAATACACCCTAAAGGAGACATCTTATATTCATCCATGCACTTGCTATACAAACTGCACCTACACAGTAACCTGAGCTCAGGATTGCTCCGGTGCTGTAAATCACCTGCACAATCATATTGACTAGACTTTGGTGGAGCTTCTTTCTGAAGCTATGAGAACCCTGAACTCCGGATCACTACTCCAGCTCAAAACTAATTTCAATAAATAAAATTAATACTACATAGCACATACACAGTGCATTCTGCACAAGCACTGGAGATGATAAACATTTTATAGACATACAGTATGTAGAGTTTAAATTCACCTGTTAATAGTGCACTTATCTCCTTAGCCAAATGATGTGGCAGCAGCATGATGCATAAAAACATGCGATTTTAAATGTGACATAATTAGTAATGCTCGATAAACTGGTTTGAGTATTACAGAAATTTGCTGATGGCATATGGGATGTCGTATAGCCTTCCTGTCAGCTTGGACCAGTTGGGTCATTCTCCGCTGATCTCTCTAATCCAAGTGTTTGATGAGAGAGATCAGAGGAAAATGACCAGACTGGTCCAAGCTAAGACAAAGTCTATAGTAATCTAAATAAGCACTCTTTCAATACTCTTTCGTGGTGAATGGAAAAGCATTCCATTCCAGCATTAACAACATATTGAACTTTGAGGTTAATGAGATACAACAGCAAAAAAAAAAAAAAAAACTCATCAGGATCCAATTATGTTGCTCTAATGTTGAGATGTCCAGTTTGGGTGAGCCCATGATAGCAATCAGACTACAGTGCTTGGCTGACAGTAGGAGAATGCAATTTGGTCTTCTCCTCTTCCGAGATATCCACCTCAAGGTTTGATAGTTTTTCATTCTAAATTGCTTTTTTTTTTTTTATTTGAGTTACTATGTGCTTCCCGGAAGCTTGAACCAATTTTAGCCATTGTGCATAGACTTGTGCATGAAAATCCTATTTTCTAAAATATGCAAACTAACCTGTCTGGTACAAACATGAATGCCATGAAAAAGTCAACAGAGATCACACATCTACCTATTATAATGTTTGATGTAAATAAACTGTAGCATGTATGTGCTTTTTTTTGATTGGCTGATATACAGGTTGGCTTTGGGCACCTCATAAAGTGCCACCTCCTTCTAGCGCATTAGCCCACAACAACATAGACCCAGGACCTACTGGTGATGTTAATCACTGTTGCGTTGGGAATGTCTAGGAACCCACCACGGATTCTGACGCTGAGGATCGATAAGCATGGCCTTGGCGTTTTGACCCCCGCCAGAGAAGGCAAAAGGGGAATGAATGGATGCACACATAAATAGGTTGTTCTGCACAAAAGCATCTGCCCAATGTAAACAGCTCTACAAAAACCTTTCATAACCAAATTATTAGTTTTTCATTTGTAACCGCTGAGCACATTGTGAGGGCATGTCTCTCCACATGAGCTCTATTTAGTATTTAAGCTGAGCGATGCTGTGAACTGGGCTGATTTAGGGCTGATAAACAGAGCGAGGCCACTAATAACTGCTGCAATTGTGCACTGATGGGAACCGTTTTACTGCCGCAGCATCTAAGGCCAACCCGGCGTAGTCATGGTGACGTGACAGTGATGCACAAGCTGAAAGAGCCTGTGGGTCGGGAACACCTCAGCCTGGACTGGCGGCTTTCTTTCTTTCTTTCTTTCTCTCCATCATTCTGGTACATACACAGAACTAACAGGTTTACCGAAGAGGACCGTTATATAACATGGAGTGTCAAAGAGTTCAACTGACATCCTTGTGAAAGGGAACAGAAGAAAGAAAGAAAAACAGACCTACGTACAGAGAAATGGGAAGACAGAGAGAAAGAAAGTCAGACACTGTAAAGAGCGCTGCTGTACCTGAAGCAATGTTCTGAGAGAGTCCACATACGACTGTTCGGTGTCCAGTAGAGTCATCATGACATGTCTTCTCATATCCTGCAGAGAGATACAACACAATACAATCAATAAACACACACGCACACTCTTTTTATAATCGACGTTGTCACGAAGCAGCATTACAGAAGTCTGAGGAGCAAATTTACATTTTTTGTGAATAAATAAGCTAGAGACAGCAATATCAAGGAAAAACTGTGGCAACAAGAGAAAGAAACCATGAAAGGAACCAGACTCAAAAGGAAACCTATCCTCTTGGCTACCCCAGATAGTGTAATTATAAATCTTTTCTCTCCTTTAACATTTAAATGATGTCTATTCCTTTCACCATCTCTGTGAAAAGCTTCCACTGACATCATTATTTATAAGTCAATTACTTTAGCTAATAAATCTAATCCTATATCGAAAATCACAAACCCTTGGTAAAATTGCATTGTAAAAAAGAAAAAAAAAATCAACATTCTTGGTAAAAAGCTAAATTTGTACAATGTGATGAGAACTCACAGGATTGGGACTAAACAGCTACAGAATGTGGCCATAAGAATCCACTTGCAAGTAAAGCCTAGGTTTTGATTGGACTCTGGAGCAATGGGAAAAAAAATTCCTGCGCTTTTATGATTTCAGATTGACTGCATTTCACCGACTGGGTAAGAAGAGAGGTACATGAAGTGATGCACCTATCTTGCATAATGTCCATTGTACAAGCCACTGGGGGCAATGTTATGATCTGGGGTTGCTTCAGTTGGTCAGGTCTAGGTTCAGCAATGTTATGTGGCATTAAAAAAAAAGTCAGCTGACGACCTGAATGTACTGAATGACCAGGTTATCACATCACTAGAGTTTTATTTCCCTGATGGCGCAGGAATAGTCCAGCACGCAAACGGTAAAAGTGTGGTTCAGGGCGCAAGAGAAATCATTTTCACACATGAACTGGACACCACACTGTGTGCTGTAATCAAAGCTAAAGTTGGTTAAATGACATAACTGATGTTTTAACCCCAGACAGGACTTAGATAGCGCACTGCTTTATCGACTGTAAAATAAATTGTCTTACAGTAATATGCATTCCTATACTGTAGTAACTATTTTACCAAAGTAGTTKATTCATGTTGAACAGAACTTTTATTGAATGCCCTATTACAATCTGAGCAGACATATAGACAGGGTTCTTATATATAACAATTTAGGYATTTGATGGACTTATTTTTTCTTTGCAATGATCAAKAACAGGCACTGAAAAAAGCTAGAATTACCCACATTTTCAATGTTTTTGAATAATCGATTATTCAGAGAAATAAAGGTAGTTTTTACTACTATAACTGTGTTCTGTTATGCTACATAGTCAAAAGACCWGATGTGACTTGAATGCTCCATATATATTCCACCTTTGAAAAAAAGCATAGCTAGCTTGAAACTGTTAGCTAGTATAACAGTGATAGTTTTCATAGATTTTTTTATTTATATAAAATGTGTTTTATGTCAAATTGACTTACATAAAAATGTGTTAAATAAGATGTCTTACATCTCTAGTTCTTCAAATATAAATAAATATATATATATAAGCTAGCTTTGCTTACTGTTAGCATACATATGCTATTGTATTACAGACAGTGAATCTAGTTAGCTTAGCATTTTTATTTCAGTGCAGCTGCCAAGGTTTGTGTAGTAACCGTGCTATCACTGTATAGAGCCTTAACTTTTTAGCTTGTTGCTAATTAGCTAAGAAAATACTTGTTGCTAAATGATAAACAATACAAAAACACTACTGTTTCTTTGGTTACATGTCAAATGGCATTATCTTTTATGGATAATTACGATGAGGAATTTAACTGCAGTAGCTCTAATCTAAACCATTAATTATGCTTCTTGTCAGGACATCCCAAAATGGTCACAGGGCAACAGGAAAATTGATCTGGAGCTGTGATTACCATCAGTAGCATCATTCAGGTTAARATGAGTTCTATTCTTAAAATAAAATTAAAAGAATTTACGTAAAGGACTATGCCTGCCACCCTATGAGAAGCAAGCGCCGTCAATGTATGTTTTATACAGTATAGATACAGTTATAGTTTAGAGTGTATGACCAAACGGCACTGTTACATGGGGATGCATAAACAAAGTCCCCAAGCCWCAAGCATRTAAGTTTTGCAATGATGTGAACTGGCTTGTCTCTAATCAAAATAAAGAGCTTCCTGTTTACGTTGTCATATCTCCACACAGAGCCAAAAATCTGCCTGCTCCCTAAAACGAGATGTGATTGAGCACGGCACTGCATTTACATTTACATTATTTACTGTACATGAGAGAGAGAGAGAGACAGAGAGAGAGAGAGCAAGCGAGGGTGAAATTCGAAAACGGTAGTCTTTTTTTTTTTTTTTTTAACGGCCAATGTTTTTTACCTTGTAAACGCAGCTAACATTTATAGCTAAGAATGCAAACACAAAATCAAAGCACTCGCTTGTAAAGCATTATAGGAATTAAAAAGCCACAACTCCTCATGGAGTATGATCTTTTTGGGTAACAACACCAAAATACACAATTCGATCTATCTAATTCTATTTATTTATCTATATATCTATAAAGCTGCACAGTGCTTTAGTGGTTAGCACTGTCGCTTTGCACCTCGAGGGTCTCCAGGTTCAATTCAAAATGGAGTTTGAATGTTCTCCCCGTGAATGTTATAGTGATTAGGCTTTGAAATAGCTGCTGCACATTATGAACAACTCAGCATTATTTACAAGCATGTGTTTATGTATGCGGTTAGCACAATGCTAAGACGGTTGTTAAAGATTGTGACMGAGCAAACCTTACACACCAAACATCTTGATTAAGACAGAATTTGATTTAATTAGGAAAYTGTGTTTAACTGTTGGTTTTTACAAGTACGTACATTTTATTGTAATAAAACTAGCGAGGGAAGGTAAAGTAGAAAAGCTGGCCAGTGRAACAATACTGTACAATATKGCATSAGGGCTRTWCAGAATGTAATGCAAAAGTGGGTGTTATGAAMTGATGTACAGTAGATGGTTCAAATTGCACATGTTTTTAGGGTAACTGTTCCTCTGTAGAAAGGTATTACTTAACACAYTCTCCATCACAAAACATACATCTACATCATAGTTCAACCCAATTCCTGAATCCTCTTTGAAAATCCTCTTTGTCTCAGTTGCTGGTCTYCTACTGCGTGGTTTGTCGTTAGTGCTCGTCTGTCCTTCTTTAAACTTCTACACCAATCTGCGCACATTGCTCTCGTCAATGGTGTCCTCCCCGTGAACATTCTGTAGCGCAGTAGGACAYCATCAAGTGYGACAAAGGGGATTTTCAAAGTGGATTTGAGACTTGGGTACAATGGTGTAGCATGTGCATAAGTTGTGATAGAGACTGTGTTGAGCAGTACTATTGTATAGAGCAGGGGTTGGCAACCTGCAGCTCCGGAACCGCGTGTGGCTCTTTCATCCCTCCGCTGTGGCTAACTGYGGCTTTGGAACATGACGGAATTTAAATGCATTTTTATTTATTTGTAATTATTATTGTTTTTCTTAGYTAAATGGAATTCTAAATTTGATGATTATGGTGCTCTTGTAAAATCAAAATAAAACATGTTTAATTTTTTTGTCACTCAAATTATGCGCCAACCTGCCGGCATGCGATCTATATAAATAGTTGATTGCACGCTCCAGTACACGCGATAAAAGGATGACAGCATTTTTTGTTTACTGTTGGTAGATAACTTAAGTTCGGCTTTTCRTTTCAAATAGACATTAAGTATTTTATTTGAAAGTAACCTTCAAACCAGCATCTTTTTTTTAAGGTTAAAATGTGAACAACCTATGTAATTAAAAAAAAAATGTTATGCCCACTTTTGTAATGCTTTTGGTAAAGCCCTAAAATCTAATACTCTAGTAATCTAGTACTGTAAAAGCTATTTACTGTGCACAGAAAGCCCAATGCAGATCTGACTTGCTTGTCATAATGTCAAGACTTATCCAGGAATATTCACAGCCCTTCCAACAATCACACCATGAGAAAGTACCTTAGATTTTTCTTACAGCATCCAGAAAGGTTTAGGGTCCAACCAAAAATGTAGTGCAGTGTTTTAAATGCTTTAAATGCCCATAATATGGTTATAGAGGTAACCGAATCCTGTGGTGATACTGCAGATCCAGTAGATCTTTTCAGAGGGGGGCTGTATTTTTATAGTTCTGTAAACTGTATGCAAACTGTATGCAGGTGAACATCATCATTTCAGCAGTAACAACTTAGTCYTTTTTGATGGACACTCGACCCAACCAGATTAACAGAAAAAAAATCTGGAGATCTGAATCATCAACATATAGCATGGAAGCACTGGGTCTGGGTTATGTAAGTTCAGGAGGCACTTTGTACACTTATATGACTTATGCACAATAGGCCCTGATGTAATATACGGGCTGTAATTACAAAGCAATCATATTCCACAGAAGTGTAGTCCAAATGGGGTTCTGGGAAACAGCAGATCACATGCGTGACCCAGTGGAGCGGGAGAACAGCTCACAACAGAGAAATGAGGGATATTTTTGTTTCCCGTAATAAGCTGAGGTCGGCAGTGCCTCATGTGTCGGCCTACGCTGAACTCAGTGTAAACACGGGCAAGTAAGATGCACATGAAGGACAGAAATTAAAAAAAAGAAGAAAAAAAAAAAGAACATGAKAGGGGAGTTGTGAGAAATGAACAAAATTGCCAAGAACAAGAACACGGTGAAATCCAGCGAAATGTCTTTATGGATTTTAAATATGCATACAGCAGAATTAAACATCTAAACTCAAAAGAGTCATTTATTTTTCATGACCAGTATGAGTGAGATTTGAAATGCTTTTTAAAATCCCTACATCAGTTAGTGAATGCGAATACCTACACAGCTTGGCAAACTTTAGCAAAAATGCAATTTAATCCGGGCTGATTACAGTAGCCCCCCGGCTGCGGTGTCCCATGCTCAAGCCAGGTAAAAGCTTTAGGCATAAGGTTCAATATTCGATACTTTAGTTTTGCACCAGAGTTGCAAAGCTCATGTAGCTAACAAGGTTTTAAGTAAAAACAGTTGCCTAGATTCCATTTAGAATAAATGGCTCCAAGTTCATTAAAAAATCATGCAAAACAATTTATTACCGTATTCAAATTACAGCTCTTTTCCCTTTCGTCCTTCCAAGTGGCATATTACTATATGCAGTATGTTTTTTCCTTGTCCTGGACATACAGTGCAGATTTATTTATTCACTTGGCAGACATGTGCAGAATGAGTAACCAGTGATTAACAACAAGTCCAAGCACCAAGCCAAGCAGCTAAGCCTCATGTGTGTTGTTCAAGAACTAAAAGGTGGCTACCGAGCAGCTCTCTGGATTTGAACTCGCAACCAGGCTTAACCACTAGACCCTTAAGCTCCACTCTCGTGTAAGGTAATCAGCGATCTGCGAAGTGATAAGAATGAGAGGCAAGGAGTGAYGAGAACAAACAGGAGAGATAACAGAGGAAAAAAAAACTGATTAAGGTACTTCCGCATGAATAGTGTTTAGTCCAGTCGAAATCCCCCTCGTGCACCGTTGTGTATTTGCACTTTCATGTGGTTTATTAAGGCATTTGCACTCTGGTGTGGAACAAAAGAACCGGTCTGGGGCTGCATGACCGACATGGTCTTGGTCCGATTCCAATTAAAATCTGATGTTCTGAGAAAGCAATTTAATGGGTGCAAAGAATTTTGGGTTGCAGAGAGGAGAGCTGTGAGGCACGAACCGCCGAGCTACAGCATAGCAGAAATAATATACAGAAATTATATTTATATTATGTTGGTATATTTTATAGCTACTACTCTATACTTGCTCTACGTCTACGCCTGGCTGCTTTTTAAAATGATTATTTATTTATTGATTATTTTTCTAACTATTACACATACTGTAGTGGGTAGAGATTTTTTTTTACCTTTTTCTCTGGTCATGGTTATGATCAATAAATGAAATCATCTTGCTTCGCTTAATTATGTTTAGTGTCAAATTAAACCAGCCAAGTAGCAAATGAACCAAAAGTATCAAATTTGGACTCGGATAATGGACTAAAAATCGCTGAAACTCGTTTTGTGTTAAGCCACGCCTTTAAAACAACTGGCTCTAATTGCGCCAACCCAGACCTGCGACAATAACAAAGCAATATGATATTAAGATATCGAGTGGCACTTACAGCTTGTGTATTAACAAGGCCTTACTAATACACTTTATTATTTTCCTCTACACCTACTCATTCTTGCACCTATCCAATCTGTCAATCACGAGGCAGCAGTGCATTAAATAACATCACGCAGAGCTTCACTTAATCTTCACATACAATGAGCAGACAGAAAGGTCAGTCACTTTGACCATGGCAGCGTTTTTAGCGTCTGGTTGTTTATTTGATTAAYCACTCTTTACACCCGTGGAGAGCAGAAAAGCAGCTTGGAACGTACCGTACAGGATAGCAAGKCAAATGAGATACAACAGAAGACGACTGACGTTTTTTGCTTTGCGCTACTGTGTCACATAATTGGCTCTAGGTTTTCATAACATAGTTGATCGTAAGTACATACACATTGTGTATTGAAATATGACTCATTCAGAGCTGATAAAAATCCTCCAATGCACTTGAAAGGGACATACGAGGTTAACGCCACTACATGGATTCACTCCAGTTAACTGCACAGTGCCATTACCCCATCCAGACCTCCTGCTGGAGCCTATAACGTTAATTGGCAATCTTCAATCTCATGATCATCAGTGAGCAAATTAGACTTGAAAATCACAACTCTGCTCAGTTGGCCGTGTTAAGAAGCACCGTGTCCTCTTGACCCCGTCAGACCGTGATTCATTTAGCTCTGTTCATCATGGCCCCCGGGGCTGAAACCCAAAAGCCCAGCAARATACTGAACACGGCGCTTTTGMCTGCCGTCTTTGATGGGTTATTGTTGGCATGGTCAAGCCGGTGTCTGGTTCTCTTATGAAGGCCTTGGAGAGATCTCATTTCCTTCTGAAGTGTGCTCTGCTGGAGGTTTTGGGGATGCAGAGTGATCTAGTAATGCTTAGTACTTCTGCCAACTTTTACAACCTTTACAGCTCCAATAAAGTGCGCACACATGCGCAAACACTTTTAAAACATCAGCTGCGTTGATCAACAGCAACAGGTGTCGTAACTTCACGTTTCTCCAAAACCCCCCCGGCTGTATGAAACATTTCGATCGTTTAATTAGCAACCATGAAAAGACATAACAACCCCTGAACAGGAATCTACTCTTGGACAAATTATGCAGCCATTATTGTCTGGCTGTTTCATTTGTATCTGGAATTGGAGGAACATTACGGCAAAGTATATTTAAGATCTGATAATGAATGCGCCCATTTCTCAAAGTGATGTCAGACAGAATAGACGAGAGAGCGATTCAGGAACATGCGAAGCTAGTTGCCTAGCACCTGGGTCAGCCAGCAGCTCTTCAACCCCTCCTCCTCCTCCTCCCGCTTGCTGTCGTCACTCCATCCTTTCGTCTCTGTGACTAGTGTCCCTAGATACAGCACTAGAGAAGAAGCCGTGCTGCCGCTCCCGCCTCCCGAAAAAACAACAACAACAACAACAACAAAAAAACCTTTCATCCCTCTGATGCAAGGGCACACAATCTCTCTTCCACCCCCTCTCTTCTCTGCTCCGTCCCTTAATCATACCATTGATGTTTATGTGAGCAAACAAAGAACTAAAGGAGGGACTTTTTCCTAGAACTGTTAATCAATTTTTCTGTTATTTAATGACGTTACATAAGACAGATGCTGCTGTTAATAAGACGCATTTACAGTTGTTGCGGTATACTGTACGTGTACGCATTTTCATCCCCCASSCMAYTTCAAATCAAACTCGTTCACACCTATTATTGATCATAACAAGGCTGTTCATTTTGTCTCCAGGCAAAAAATAAATAAATAAATAAATGCAGGTCTCAGAGTGGGGCGGTAATCCTACCATGAATTAAACGACTAGAAAATCGAAATGAACTCCCAGTCAGAGATAAAAGGTTTATCCGTAATTCTGCACTGCTGGAAAAAAAAAAGTGTTCCTATGCACACCCATGGGCTTTTTTTTTTTTTTTTTTTTAATAGGTAGTTTGCTTTATAAACTGTCCAAGTTTATATAATGCTTGGMTGCAATCAAAAATTTGCACAGTGTCGTACCAATCATTTTGTCATAATCATGACATTTAAAAGATTTCTTCTTGACGCCACTAAGAGACACCACGACTGATATACGTACAGTAGCATGCAACATAGCAAATGAATAAAACATCTATAATAAAGAATAACTACTATTCATGGCATTTATGAACCAGGAGCCGGGGCAGTGTGAGCTCCGCGAGTTAAAGTTCTGGGGTCAGAAGGTTGGCAGTTCAAGCCGCAGCTCCTCGTCGCTGAAACTGTTGGGCCCTCGAGCAAGGCCCTTAACTCTGTCGGCCTCAGGGGCCCCGCATCATAGCTGACTGCACCTTCCTTCAACTTTGATATGCGAAGAAAAGAATTGCTCTGTGTACTAAGGTATATGTGACAAAGACTCAAATTAACCCTATTAAACCAGCTCAAATTGACCCCACCCCAAAACCTGTTCTGGGCTTATAAATAATTTGATAAATGACATTAATATCATTTAAAAAACGGCAACTTGGTTGAGTTTTATTTGTATAGATGATTTAAATTTGAACAGTAAACACTGTAGGAAGCAGCTTTAGGGGAATCCAGATGTAGATGCATTTTCCTAATSAGCAAGTCTGAGCCTGCACTGATGAGGAAATAAGGACAAAAGAAAGAACAAGAAACTCGTCGGTATCTGTGGGTCCGGAGCAACCGTGTGTCCAGAGTCTATTACATACGATTTAGATCCGTTTCGCATGGAAGGTATCCGAAAATCTGAGCAAGGAGYGACGTTTACGGCGGAAAAACACCCTCGGCTAGCGGGTTATCAATTAAAACATCGTTTTTAGGCAAGACTGACTGTTTTTACAGCCGCTTTMGTTAAACCGTCTCCTTATTTATAGAACGTGATCTCTACAGGTACCTGTAGGAGGTGTAGTGTTAAAAGTTMAAACCTGTGCATGTGAACGTTCMTGTGCTAGCGAACACAAGTTAGTGRGTTCAAATCCCAAGACAGCAAGACATCCTTAGCTACTGTATGTCTCATTTGTAAGACATTTGGACAGAACCATGACGGGTCACGAGCAAATCACGGCAGTTTAGTTAATGACACGGTCTGAACGCTGGTAAGACGACCGATGGCGGTTTTTGGTTCAGAGGAGAACACGGTGAAAGGACTGTGAAGGAGTAGGAGTGACTAACAGAATGAAAAGAATGAGGAAGAAAAATACAAGAAAACCATGCTGCAAGAACAAAAATAACTGCTGTCTCCCTCAGAGAGTCTTGTCGTGCAGTTTTATAAATGCTCAAGTTCCTCCTCCGGCTATTAATAGTGTCAATAATATTAAGGATTTTACCAAGATAAGCATTAAGCATGGGAAGAAAACCTGAGCAGCATCTGTTGTAACGTCGCTCTGTGCTACAGAACCACATAGTGCTTAATAAAAAGCAAAATGCAATCTCTTCCTCTGGCTAATTCTACTTCCTGCGTCAACACACTGACGAGTAAATCCCATTAGCGCAGATTATCAGTTTGACTGTTAAGACTATSTCTTCGTATCCAGGAGATCACTGTATACGTCCAGCGTGCACGATGTTCTCCATTTTACTCTTCTACTTCYATGAAATCCGCACCAATTTAAAACGGATGAATTAGGTTAACGATCAATTCCGCAATCTATTCTGGTTTGTCGGCAATCATGCGGCGAAGATCATTTTCTATTCAGATAGTTGATGGGGTTAAAAGTTCATCATGGATTCATCAGTGTGGGTCCAGAGCAACAGCTCGTCTGTTTATACAAACTTTCCTAGTTGCACAAAAAAAAAAAAAAAAAAGGACTCTGCCATTGCTTTCTCTGAAAATAATTATTTCTTGGATGAATGACGAGGAGGATGAAGCTTATTAAAAATAGATAAATTGATCAAAATTTGCACGCAGGATCATTTGCGTCACAAGAACCAGAACCACGTTACGASCATTTTGTAAAAAAAAAAAAGATCCACATTGGTTTAACAAGCACAAACAAGTGAGCAAAAGGCTTTAGACGAGGGTGTTGGAGTAGGGTGGGGTTGTAAACAACACGCTGACAGGTACACACTTGTGTGTATGCTCTGGAAAGATGGTGGCATGCGCACGGAGATGACTAACCGTGCCAAATTCACACACGATTTTAAGAGTGTGAAGACACAATGCAGAAAAAAAAAAAAAAAATGACGTGACCGATTTTGTTCTGATCCTGAATGCAAAGGATTTGTGCGAGTGCTGCTCGGTAGAGAGGAACGTTTGATTCATCTCATTCGGAAGACACTTTAAAGCAAGTTAAAGCATAGGCAGTTAAGTGTCTTGGTCGCGGTCCAGATCATTAGCGAACAACCTTGACTGCTCGTTATTGTTCCTCATTATTATCAAAGAGCAAAAACATTGCCAGTTTCCAAAAACAGCACAACAACAGCTAAGAGATGACAAGGTAAAAGTAAGATCAATGGACCAACAACAGGTCACAGCAGCGATGATCAACAATAGCACAGGATGGAGCAACAGACAGCATCTAGCTGTACCTCAGCGTGGTTCTGGGGGCTTATCGTGACCCCGTTATTCCCGTCTGACTCTTCGCCGGCTGCTCCCGATCCTCCTCCTCCTCCTCCTCCTCCTCCCCGGCCAGCATTCCCTCCACCGTCATCGCTGAGGCTATCTCCATTCTCCTGCATCTCATCCAGGGCGATGGTGAACTGAGCAAGGGTCCGAACCATCTGCAGCATCCCAGGGAGCCGCTCCCCGGGTCAGCGTCACACCAATCACCAGACTCCTTTTTTTTTTTTTTTTTGAGGTGAGGTGTCAAAAGCGACAGTCCAACAACGTTACAGCAACGTTCTGGTTTTGGATTGCATCCCCCACCAGATCTGAAGGAAAGAATATGCGATGCCTTTCTGAGCTTCCTCTGTGGCTAATCTCTGGTCTCGGTCCATCAAACAGGTAGAACTCGTGGCAGAGAAAGAGAGAGAGAGAGAGAGAGAGAGAGAGAAGGAGCGAAAGAGGGAGAGATGCAGCCTTCCTCTTTTCTCCTCAGCCGTTAATAAGAGGCAGCAGATCAGCAGCAGCAGCTCCGAGCAGCTGAACTCTGATTACACTACAGGCTCAACCAATGGATGCCAGATCAGACGAGTCTCTCAATGTTTTTCCAGTAACCTGATGATAATCTGTGCTAAAGGAAGCCCAGAGTGGAGCAGTGATTCATAAGCAGCACCCACACATACTTATGAATACGGGAGCAAAACACGTTGCATTGACTCAGCAGCACTTACAATGCTGAGTGCAATATGCATATGCTATTAATGCAGCAAAATCCTTCAATAATGTGTAGAGGAACCTTACTAATACTAAATTACTCATGATATTCATAAGAAATCGTACACATACCCCATTTCTCTCTCCTTTTTTTTAAAAAATCTTCACTTTGATACTGAGCACAAAGATTGGATTTGAGAAATGGAAAAATGTCACGCGGCCTGATAAGTCCAGACTGACCCTATTCCAAAGCGATGGGTAATTAAGGGAAGCATATAAAGCGATCCACCAATCACTCATAGTGGCATAGTGGGTTGCTTTTTCAGTTGGTCAGGTCTAGGCTCAGCAACATTAGGTGGCAGTAAAATGTAGTCAGCTGATGACCTGAATGTACTGAATGACCATGTTATCACATTTATTGACCACAATGACGAGATGTATCGGACTCCAACTGTGAAAGAGTGGTTCTGGGAGCATGTCACACATGAATTGGACACCACGGAGTTCTGACCTGACACCATTCGAAGCATTTAGGATGTTTTAGAGAAGAATTAGAGAATAGTCCGACTCGCTCATCATCTATGCAAGGAAAAAATCTTTGCCATTGAATAAGTGAGATAAAAAAAATGCCACACTGAATGTGCACCATAATAAAACCTAAAGATGGTGCAACTAAACATTATTGTGTGTGCCTGATCAAAAAAAAACAGCACGGCCTTTTTGAACAAACTGGGATTCAACTGAGCAAATGTTAAATCTAACCATCAGCACATCATTTTGGGCAAAGGATTGTGATTTACAATGATTAGTTATTTTTAAGATCACATCATAGTGATGTGTTCTCCGGTCTCTCCATGATGCTTAAATCTCCCCATGCTTAGGACTGATAATGCCCTTTGGATTACATAATCAATTCCTCCTCAAGAGTATACAACCTTGCAACATCTGAGGGTTGCTCTGAAATGCTCTATAGCCCTGTGTGTGTGTGTGTGTGTGTGTGTACGTGTTTATGCATGCTAGATCAGAAAGCCTTTTCTGAAAGGTCATGGTGAGCTGCAAATACACCTTTCATCCCGGTTGCCATAGAGGCAGCAGGCTCAGAACCAAAGCATGGTGCAGACGGTGGTTTGAATGATGCTCTTTATCAATGATATTTTCTCAACGCTCTCAGAGCACAGACACAAACCTGTGACTGGCACACATGAAAGACCAATCAAATAAAGAATGACGATGCTATTTTAAACAATGCTTTCATTATAAGCTGTATACTTTATTTACTTAGGGAGGTAACGTCTTCGAGAAATAACAGCACCAGGTTAAACCCAAACTGAATCCCTGCATGCTGCTCTTTCTTTTGTGCAAATCACAAGTGGGGAACCCTCTTCTGCTCTCACTGCAATGACTGGGGAAGACAGTAGGCTTGAATGGAAGGCGCGGATATAGATAAAATGTATACAATCAATCAAACATAACCTGATGTAACCAAAGTGCTGATAATTTTTGACTCACCCTCATACATGAACGCATTTTGCGATCATTAGCGTATACTCCTGTTTACTTTTTTTTTTACTGTTTCAAATCTGCCAAAATTTCATTTTTTATATTTTGTTAATGCAGGAAATCTGACTTGAGCTATAATAATAAATCCAAATTATAAGCAGAAAACATATAAAATATTTAACATGAGAAAAGAAATAAAGAAAGGAATAAAAAGCATGTTTTGGAATTCACAACTGGAATATTATTCTTGCTTTTTTTCACCTTAATTATTTTTTTAAAGCCACAAAAAAAAAAAAAACTCCATTAATACCACTAACAAGTTTATTGCCTTTATAACCGTGTAATGAAGACAAAATGTCTCCTATATATACTATTATACTATTACAGTGTATATACTGTAATATTATAGTATTACAGACTCAAACATTATTTATGGCTTTAAAAAATTTTTTATTAAGGTGAAAAAAAGCAAGAATCAGCCTGCTCCAGCCTGACCAATCTCTCTCATCAACATGCCGGTTTTGCAGACAGAACTGCTTTTTATCAGTATCAGTAAACATTAACTGAAGCTCTTGACTCATGTGTGTATGATTGTACTGTATGAACTGCAGTGCTGACTGACTCGTTAGATAAGTGCATGGATATATAGGTTTACAGGTGTTGGACAATGAGTGCACATGGCTTTTGTTTACATTAGTGTTATTTATCACATATTTGTTGTGTACCGTACCTGCTAGAACAGCATGCCTTCCATAAGAAATGGGAATATTAAATCAATTCATTTGTTCTATATAAGAATCCCTTACAAGCATATAACTGGAAGCATACAACTGGAGACTTGCGGCATGAACCAGGGTATACCCTGGATGGCGTGCTAATCTATTACAGGGCACACAAACACACACACACACACACACTCACACACACACACACACTGTACACACATTACAGACAATTTAGAAATGGTATACCTGAAAGAAACCCACCATGCACGGGAATAAGATGCACAGTAACCGATCTCTTGATCCTGGAGCTGCGAGGCCACAATGCAAACCACTGTGCAAATTGTGCAAATTTTTTGTTAAATATTGCATTACTGTATAATAACAATTCCCGTTAGACATCATTAGTCGTTTATTATTTTTATTTTTAGCAAACATCTTGTCTGATCAAATATAATCTGTTATAAAGTGTTTCCTAATATCAAATATTAAATATTTAATGCTGGCATCCTTGTGATTGGAGATATATTAGTGTGATGATTATTTCCATCAGCGCTCATACAGTATGCATGCTGATATCTTTCACCTTGCTGAAAGCAGATCAGTCCACATGGCTACCTGACATTATGTTCCCTGTAAGCGTCAAGGATTTTTCCTTGCAAATTGTCCAAGAAAAAATCATTCTGAATGACAGCTATTTGGTTTTTATGAATATAACCTTATTTTGAGCACTGAGTAAAATAATAATAATAATAATAATTATAATAATAATGAAACCAATCACCCTTAACAGAAGAGCATCATATCAAAGCGGAGAGTAGGATTACTATCTGAAAACCTTTAGCATTCTTTTCTCTCCGTCCTGATGCTCCTCTCCTCTCCATAAAATGCCGTCTTGGCCCGTGTAATCCTTCCAAGCCTCTGTGAGTTCACTGGAATGTTATGCGTCTTTCTAAACAAGTGCCAGAAGAGATGTTGGCATGAGACCGATGTAAACATGTGGCAACGGTCCTAATCGATCCACCCCACAAAGGAACCAGTCATGGAACCAGTGTTATGTGAAATCCTCTTAATGCAATCAAGAAATGAGAGTTTCTTTTCCATATAAGAATGTAAAAGCAGATTTGCTTTGATGTGTCTGGATTTTTTTTTTTTTGCCTCTCATCACCCAAATACACACAGAAAAAAAAAACAAGAAAAACAAGACAAATGCACACTTGACTTGTTTGCGTCTCAGAAGCCAGGCCTACACTACTGAACTTGATGTTAGATTTCTAAAACTAGATTGTATAAAAGATGATGTAAAGCTTACTTCGGATAAGAGTTTAGAATTAGACCATGGCAACTCTTACTAGGATTCAGGATTGAATGAAATAGAAATTTATGAGCCTCAAAACTGTAAACATCTTTGAAAAACAAACCAAACACCATGCATTATAGCCATTATTAACGGTTTTCTTCCATTATTCCATTATTTCGTCTTTGACATACATAATACAGTAAATCCCCAACATATGAACAAGTTCAATTTGTTACCAAGTCCAACAAACATTATCTAGGCACTAGGATACTAACACACTTGGCTATAGACAGTATAAAACTAACTAACTAATGTTCCATGATCTTCATCGCCACTATTTTTATGGTTGTTTACGAACATTGTGGGAAACACGCAGCATGCAATGTACGCTGGACATGTTCATATCTTCGAAAGTTTGTAACTCAGGGATGTTTGTAGRGGACGTACTGCATTCCAAAYCAAGCATGATATTCACAAGTGCACGTAKTTATACCATGTATTGTATCCATAGGTGCAGGTAAAACATGCAAGAGATGCAATAAAAACAAATGGTCTAACTTGGCATTGTAAAATTTAAGTGTTTGATTGTTTCACAAACCAACTTGTTCACTAAGTCTAAGTCACAAGAAAACACACAATTCCATCTTAAACACCACCTGTAGCCCTCTCGGTAGCACTGAGAGTACAGCTGAGTGATTCTGACTAATGTTAACTAATGAAATAAAAAAGCAACAAATCTTTCATTCTTTTTAAAAAATTTTATTACTGCTAAAAAGGTATAAGCGCTGTACTCGTCCAAAAAAGTGATGGCTCCTGTGAGGCATGCACTGGCACATACCTGCTAATAACGTTGCTTCTACTCAACATTTTGATTTAATTTGTGGCTTCAGGCAAATACCTAAGGAGTGGCAAAATTTCATTAAATTCTGTCGAGTCAGTTTTGAGTGATGCTGTGACAAAAACGGCTGGATGGACATTCAGAGATACAGACATACAGATTTCTTTTGGGAAACTGAATAGGATGTTAAGCTACTGTACCATTGAAAGAGTGAGTTCTGACCAATGTACAGACAAAACATTTATTTATATAGATAAATAAAATGATCACTAAGTAAATCACCCAAATGAGGATGGGTTCCCTATTGAGTCTGGTTCCTCTCAAGGTTTCTTTCTCAGGGAGTTTTCCCTTGCCACTGTCGCCGTCACACTTGGCTTGCTCATCAGGGACAATCTCATTATCTAGACACATTTTTCTCACACATACACACTTCCATAAATTTTCTTTTCGATTATGTGAAGCTGMTTTGAGACAATGACCATTGTTAAAAGTGCTACAGAAATCAAATTGAATTGAATTAATCCTAGACAGTGTTAACACTGGGGTTACATTAGGTCATGGTATCACAATACTGTCCATCATATACATGATGATTGGACTGTACATGACCATTTTATACTACAGTAATTGAACTCTCTCAGACAAGATTTCATTTCTCTGTTCTTCYTCTAGCTGGAACGGACAATGTTTTCCARGCAGTGTCTGCTGGAAGCGGTAAATCATGAGAGGGTCATAACCTGGGAAGTGTTCTTTGGAGGGCACAGTGCACTCAGCTGTCTGCCTAAGATTTAGGATGCTGAAGTTAAAAAAAATAATTAAAAAAAAACTACTACGACTAAAGGTTTTCAGGCTTAATCGGTTTACTTTTTTTGTATGATATTTAATTTTGTTGAACTTTCTTTACAGTTAYGATCTTTAAGTATCAAGGCCTTGAAACACCACAACAGGGAAAAAAAAAATTCCTAAACAACCACAGTGCATTTTTCTTTGGTCATATCATTTTATCTCTAACTTCCTGTCCCTCCCTGCTGTTTAAAAAATGCTAACAGAAATAAAGAACAAAACAGGGACAAGCCTGGCTGACCAAGAGAAAAGAGTAAAGAAAAAAAAAGATTATAAATCAAACTGTCAATTCCAAACCAGAGGGGAAGAGGTCATACTGTAGGAGGCAGGGGTGAGAGCTACTGGAATGCAGCTAGGCATTTAGATTCTGCATTTTACCAGCGTTAATGCAACTCTCAAAAGCAAGGTGTCCAAAATGTTGATTTTTTTACTTATTTTTTTGCTCTTCCGTATGCATAAACGCTCCTGTCTTTTCATACAATTATTCAATCAACTGGTCAATCCATCAAAAGGCAACAATGCAATGCAGAAGCAATACAGGTCAAGAACTTAAGGTAATATTCACATCAAACATCAGAATGGGGAGAAATATGTACATCTCAGTGGTTTTTACCAATTTTTTTTTTTTAATCATCACTGACTTTTACTAATGGCACAAGAATCCATAGGAAARAAAAGCAATAATCTTGCATAATGAAGGTACATAATTGAACGTACTTTGCGAAAGATACAAGGAGTTTATACTTTTTCATAAGAAAAAAATTCAAGAAGATTGTTAAACAGGTTAAAATTGGCAGTTATAAATCTACCCAGATCATTGACAAAGTGTGAATAGATTCTAGATCGACAAACCTGACTATGATTGAATAAATTTTTAATCACCCTGTAAAAGATTAAAAAAAAAACTGCATAATCAATTGAACTGGTGCTTAAGATGAAACCTTCACTGAATAAAGGTGTAAAAACCAATTGAACCAGGTTAAAGATGCAATCGTTTTTTAGGGCCCACTTGTGCGGTTGAGTGTGTTCAGATCAACCAGGACTTAAAAGGAAATTTTGGGAATGATGATCCAGGCTGATTTTTTTTTTTTTTTTTTCTAGATTTCCGTACCTATATATTTCTATTTTAATTCTATTTAATTTTATAACTTTTGTAAATTTGTATTTTAAAATTTAAATAAAAATTTTAAATAAAAAGCAATACACATTTTACTTTATAATATTTTTTTAATTGTTTTTTTTGTACCGTTTTTTTTTTTAATTGTTGTAGAGGCCTTTCTTCGCATTTCCTTCTGTGCATGGTTGTATACAGTACGTGATGTATAATTTTTATTTAAATTTGATTTGAGAAGGCACACTGCAGTCATTCCCGTGAGCATTCAGTAAGTGGAATACCCGATCCTTGAAAATCGGCAGTTATCACCAACTTGCAGAAGAGACGCATCTGTTTGTTGGGACTACTGTTTGCACACAATCATTCACAAGCACCACTTGTGGTAGTCACTCCCAGCTGAGTTCCTTTACTGTACATCCCCGTTCAGTCTTGGCCTCACTCCAAGTGATTTCTATATGTTTGGGCCATTAAAGGAGTTCCTGGGAGGCCAGCGTTTCAGACATGAAGCAAGCAGTCTGAGTGGCTCCGGCATACTGAGAAATCTTTCTTCCTTAATGGGATTTAAGCAATAGTGAAAGCATGGCATAAGTGCATTAGTGTAGCAAGGGATTATACAGAAAAATAAAGGTAGTTTTTACTCTCATAACTGTTCTGTTATTCTGCACAATCGAAAGTCTCAGTTTGTCTTGAACGCACCTTGTACAAATGACTTGAACACAAAACCATAGAATAATCCCAAAGTGTAAGTCAGTAAGAAAACTCAGTGGAGAAAATAGTTTCTGCTCCAGAATGCCTGTTTGTGCTCAGATGCGCCTCCTGTCAGTCATTTGTTTTATAGACGTGACAGGTCAACAGGTCACAACACGTGTGTAGATATTCAGATTGAAAGAACGCAAGACTGAGATTATAATCAWCTTTCAATTATTAGCWACRGACATTAGGCTTCGAACACTAAACAGATCTTAACCGATGAAGTACATTATTATTAGCGGTGTCATAAGTGTTATCAATTTGTACAAGTTATTATGGTCAAGCTGTGTTTGGAGAGAAGACAGGACTGTAAGGACAGTTGTGAGTTCCCAGGCAGGTCGTGTGTCTGCAACTGTTAAAACAGAGTTGGAGTGGAAAAGCTGAGGGCTGACGGATGCGTGCAAGAGCGAGGGGCAGATGACAGATCCATACTGCACACACATGAAACAGAAAGACATGAGTGAGAGACGAATGGTTGATRGGTACGGGCTTACACACCTGTTAGGTTCAGACCTGATTGCTGTGCAGCCTGTGTGTGTATGTGTGTCTGGTGTGATTGAGTGCATGGCTGCACGTAGCACATTTCATTATCAAGTTCAATCACAACATGGCAGAGAAGTGCACAGCTGCAGTTTTGAAACGACACACACACACACACACACACACACACACACACACACACGTTTATCCTATGTTCAAATGAATTTAAGTGTCTCGCTCCCTCTCTTAGTTCTCTTCCTCTTTGACTAAACATCTTTTGTCTCTCTTCCTTCTTTCTTGCTGCTTCTGTACCTTTCTGTTTCTCTCCCTCCATCTTTCTCCATCTAAACCTCACAGTATTTTTTACTTCTAAAATTTTATTTCTAAAATTCTCTCTCCTCGGCACTGTATGGGCGCACGTGCTGTGGCAGGCACTTTAGTTGAGCCCTAACTGTGAAACAGCCGTCGTTTTTCAGACAGACAGCAAAAAAGTTTCTGGTCAGCAGGGGGCGCCACTCATGTTAACTTGAACTCCATTTTGCAAGAAATATACAGGACAATGCTGCAGGAGCAGACAGACGGAAAAAAAAAGACAACTCTTGATGAACTACCATGTGTGTACATGTGTGAATGTAAGAAAGGCTGAGTGTGAGAGAAAGACTCCGATGCCCACTGCGTGTTCAGAAGTAGTGTAAGCCATGTGAGGGAGGAGAAACCCAAATCTGTAATGTATCAGCTTGCTGAATGGGCTTATTGTCARAGAGCGAGAGAGAGAAATGAGAGCAAGGAGAGAAAGAGAGGGAGGAAATAGAGAGAGGGGGGGTGTGTAAGAGATAGAAAATAAGCATGGTGGAGAAAGGGGGGGAGAAAGAGGGGGATAGAGGGCAAAAACAAAGAGCCATTAAAGGAAAACAAATGTTGTGGTAATAATTCTGCACAGAATGCAAGAGAATCAAAAACAAGAACGAGAGGAAAAGAAAGAGGGAGACGGTGACGAGAGAGAGAGAGAGAGGGGGGAAAATAAAAGACAAAAGAGGTAGACAAAGACAGAGAAAGTAAGAGAGAGAGGGTGAAGTATGATAGAGAAATAAATATTAGCTCATATTATATAATTTATATACTATTATTATAACAATAATAACTAACATTCTTAGAGAGAGAGAGAGAGAGAGAGAGAGAGAGAGAGACGAAGAGAGAATAGCGCTATCTGCTTACTAATTGGCTAACTAGCATCTCGTCTAGACCTGAAGAAGCACATGAATACTCTCTAAATGCTCTCTAAATGTGTACACACACTCCTCTATACTTTATTCTCACGTTCATTTGGGTGCAACTCACAACACAGAATTTCCACTTCCAGCCGGTTGTGAAAGTCAAACGAGCATTTGATACAGATTTTTTGGTTTGATCAGATTCAACACATCATGTCTCAAAATGGCTGGAACTCCAACTGTGGGAGGAAACTGGAACGTACAAGGCTACAGCGCTAACCACTAAGCAACCATGCTGCCCAGGCTGGTCATGCTAATTAATACATATTAGCTGATTAGCAGGCACAAAAACGAACGCCCACAAATATGAAGTCATGTTTGGTGAAGGAGTTATTTCAAGCTTTGTGTATAGGACTTGTGATAAACACTAACCTTACGTCACCTGCTTGGTGGCGGTACTAATTCATGAACCAGGTTCAACTCATCACAGGGCATCCTAAAGCAGCTAGCAAAATATTATCAGATTTGCTTAGCTGCTTTGTGGTGGTGTTGGTAGCAACAGGGGCAGGGGGTGGGGGTGGGGGCCAAGATGACCGCATATGTGATAGAAAAAAAAACCACGGTAGGCATATGTGATAAAAGTAACTTTGTGTCTCCTGCTTGTAGAATTTTATCATGCACGTCTGATTTCTCTTTAGGAGGTTTTGGTTGTTCTTACGGCATAAAAACTAAATCCAACTGAGGGAAGTAGCGATGAAACAGGCGAAAACAAGACAGCATTAGCAATTTGTTTAGCGGATAAAAAAAAWAAATAAATAATAATAATTATATATACACACACATTGTGGTTAATATTGAGGCGGCACAGTGGCTTAGAGGTTAGCACTGCACCTTAAGGGTCCGTGTTTGATGCCCACCTCGGGTCTGTGTATGTGTAGTTTGCATATTCTCCTGTTTTTTCTCCTGTTTAATCTGGTTTTCTCCCACAATCCATTCCCAAATTGCCCGTAGTGTGTGTATGTGTGTGTGCTCTGTAATGGATTGGCACCCTGTCCAGGGTTTGCCCTGCCTCTTGCCCTAAATCCCCTGGTATAGACTCCATGCCCCCGTGGCCCCGTCAGTGTTAATATTGAATATGATCATGGGAATGGGTGTTTGTGTTTCTAATAAGAGTGAAGGGACATCATAGGCATTTAGATTCAGGTGGCTGAAAAGACTAAGTAGCTCCTAAACTTCTAAAATAAGCGACAATGGCTGATGAGGCGAGCCATCACGATACACATCACGGCAAACATCTCAGTGTGTACTTAACCCCAAACGCCGCCGGAAATTCCTCCACTGGCCATCTCTCCCTCTCTCCCACCATGTCTCCCACCATGTCTCGCTCTCGTCGTGAGAAACGCTCGTTTATTTTTAGGCTCTGGGTGGAGGACGGGAGGAGGATGGAGGAAATGCGCTCAAGTCGCTTTGCTTTCTTCATCTTTTTCCAATCTCACTTATGAAACACATGGAATCACTCTAACTAAATAGTAGCACACACTCTCTCTCCTCCGTCTCTCTCTTTTCCCCTCTCGTGCACTCATACACAACAAGCACGTCAGTTGAAACACAGCTTCTTAAGATAATCTAATACAGGTATAACGTACGGGTCAGGAACCTATCTGAGGCAGAGAGACAAGAGGAGAAAGACAAGTGAAGGAGGAACCAATAAACACTGAGTGTTCACCTTTAACCAGCTCCACAAGCGTCTTTGGCATGTTTAAAGCTTAAGAGCTCAGCGGCGCGCACACACACACACACACACACACATACACACACATAACCCCCTTCATAACCCCGCCTCCATCCCTCCCTCTCTTTTACAAACAGGCCATTTTATCACTTTGACCAATTTTATGCAGTTTTAACTATGATTAATGTATCAATTTTACAAAACTTCAATAAACACCAGGAACAGTAAAATACAGACAAAAACTAGTCAGTAGAAACATAAATACTTCAGGCTGTGTATATACACAAGTCAGTAACACTGATTGTACCATCACTGAACTCTGTACTAAAGCAGATTTATAGATTTCCCCGTCACTCTTTGGAGGCTCCACATGAGGCAGCTGGGTAAAGTTTCACTCTTCTGTCAACATTACAATCCTGAAGACGGTACAGCTGTTTATACTGCAGTCCTATGCGATTGAGATTAGATTTACACGGCTCCGCAGGATGCAGAGACTCCTTGGTGAATTTATTCCATTCGGATCTGCTGCGTTAGTATTTTGCTTCCTTCTCCCTCCGTGAGAAAGGTAGTATATATATATATATATATATATATCGTGAAACCTGGCGGTACGTTGGCTTACTGTTGAGCACTGTCGCCGTGCATGTCTGGGGTTCCTCCTAAGGTGCGATTCCCATCTCGGGTCTGTGTGCGTGGAGTTTGCATGTTCTCCCTGTGCTTTGTGGGTTTCCTCCAGGTGCTCGGGTTTCATCCCACAGTCCAAAAGCATGCAGCACAATTGAGTTTCTAAATTGCCTGTAGTCTGATTTGCACCCTGTCTAGGTTGTACCCTGCCTTGTGCCCTAAGTCTCCCGGGATAGGCTCCAGGTCCCCAGCGACCCTGTACACATTATAAAGCAGTCTAGACGATGAGCGAGTAATGATATAAACATTTCCTGAAACCATATTAAGCACAGAATCGAAAAATCATGCAAGCTGATTAAAAGCAAAATTAAATTACTTTATACTCAAACGTCCTGCAACATGTCTACTTTCAATGCTCTAGAATTACATAAATAAGCATTTGTATTGTTATCATCAATTTAATAATCTAAGAAATGCACAAACATTATCATAATGAAATATCATTATCAAGTTATCCCAAATCACAATACTCAAATTCAAATAAAGATAAACCATACATATTAAACTGGCTGTTTATTTAACTGCTGTCTAGACAACAGAGGAGATGTGGAAAAATGTTATTTTAGACGTCATAACACATTATGAGAGTTATTAGAGCCTCGCAGCTTTCTGCAAAGTGTTTGGTGTGTAAAGAGCGGCGCATTTATTAACGCCCCTGTTCAGGCAAATTATACATCACTCTTGAGATTAAACAGTAAACGCTGATTAAAATGAAGCTCTCCCCTATAGACTAATTCATATGTGAAACTATCATTGAGCGCGATATTGATGTGATGCGGACACGGTGACATAATTAAGCATCGTTCTGAAGGGACCTCTGAAAAGTATTTTTGCACGCATTGTGTCTAGAGTGTTTTATCAGAATTGGTTATATGGTATACAGGACACGCCCGTGATATGCCAGCTCAGACATATTAAGCACATCGCGCACGATCAGGAGCGAGAGTAAGAGAGAGGATGCAAATGATAGCAAGTCGATATGATACTCTTCAAGAAAGCAAAGCATTATTTAGATTCAAAGTAGTTTTAGATTTTCTTGATGAAATTTGTACAATATGTATAATTATAGGATCCCACAAGGGATCCATACAGTATATTTAATTTTGCACAGATTTCACGACAGATTGTCCTTCCCGCCTCACTACCCTCACCAATTTATCTAAGCTGGGAACCAGCACCAAGAGTGCACCAACTTGTACTGGGGCTAGTGGCCGGGATTGGTTACATGACTTCGTATTGCACCTGGGCCATTAGTCTACCAGGTCAACATCCTTCTTGTTGAACATAGAAGGCATTCACTTTTTTAATAATAAATGATAACCCGACTATCTAGGCTTGTTTTGGAATTATTTACTGAGGCTCCAGGTCCCCAGCTGACCCTGTATACATTATAAAGCCGTCTACACGATGAGCGAGTAAAACTGAGCTCAAAAACTCGCAATAGCAGCCTAGTGACTAAGAGAAGGTGGTACGTACAGTTCTCTCTATTTCTTTATTTCAAACTTGGATAAGTGATGTGAAAAGAAGTCATTACACGCACCTGCACAGCCTTGGTGTGTACATCTGTTTTGTCTAGTGTGTAGCACTATCTCACTCGGATTCAATGTTTTTGACACAAGAAAAACAAAATACCAGATTAGATCATAAAATACTGTACATGGTGAATATACACTGACGAGGCCAAAAAAAGTTTGACGAAGTGGATTGAACTAAGCAAATAGGTAAGAATTAATGCAGTGATTAATATATTTCACCTGGCAACAAGTTATTTAACCCTAACAAGATGCAGTGAGTAGGTTCTCATTTTTAAATGTCATGTCAGGAGACATATCCAGTGGTCGTGACTCTGTTTGAGAAGGGTCAAAGTATTGGCCTGCATCGAGCAAAAAAACAACAACAACTAAGGATCTATATATATATGTATATATATATATAG
>QMIH01000480.1:192265-202626 GCA_003987875.1 Clarias batrachus
AAATGGGTTCGAAATGCTCTTTTTTCCAGTTGGTACCAATCAAGACCCACCAAAAGCCCAAAATTTTAACTCCTAACCCTAAAACCCAAAGCCCATCACCAACCATCCTGAAGTTGTAATTCAACAGTAACAGCTTAGGACCCACACTTGATAATGATACAACCCCAATTCCAAAAGCCCAAAGATAGAAAATCAATCCAAAACCAAAAACAGAAGGAGGAACTCAATCTCCAACCAACACCCAAAARCATTTTTAAGTCCAAAATGCTGTCTTAGGTCACTCCTAATCACAGGTACACTGATTTATAGATTTACGGATCCGATTTTCAGTTTTGAGCTTTTGCAAACCTAGAATCCATATTGATTGATGAGATCAAAATAAGAAAGAATCCAGAAACCAAAATCGAACACACCAGACTATATAGCAACCAGAGAGCACAACCTTAACATCACATGCTAAGTGCATATCCAACATTTAACACCAAGAATCCAAAACCTAAACCCCAGGAGAGAAAGATCCCGTACCATCCTGTAGACACATGGGAAAATCCAGAACAAGAAAAAAAGCTAAACCTTACATCTAATCAAGCGTCTATAACCCTGAAGCCAGAAACCATGGAACACAATCCAGATCTTAAATCCCATACGTGAAATCAAATCAAATGACATCAYACTAACACTCTAGAGCAATTCATCAGGAAGAACTCATATTTGGAATAAAAGTTTGGGCCTGGGGTTACTTATACCACATCAGTTTGACAACATTTATGAAAGTTATTTTAATAATAAAATTTCTTTTATACTTAAACATTTAATATTTATCTATTACATATTTATATAGTTATTTATATATTTATTTTATATACTTATATGTTGGACAACATCTACAAGACAAGTTTGTTACCACTCTCTTTCTTTCTTAAAACAAAATTGTCATTTTATTAAAGATCCAGAAAGCACACACTCTTAGAAATTTTCTGTGCTGGGAACTTCATAAAGCACTATGATTGTTATAAAGCTCCGACACTCAAGCTCTGGCACCTGGGGGGGTGTACGCCATACAAGTCCTTGTTATTTTATAAACTAAATAATTCTCAATATATTTATACTATATTATTCAATTATTGTGCAATTATTATTCTAAAATAGTAAAAACAGTAAAAATTKAAACCCTTTTATGAGCAAAGGTACAACCAAACTTTTCCCAGTAATATATGATTACATCATTATGGTCTTCTGATAAAAACACCACTACTGGAAACTTGCATATTGGTGTAAATACGTAAAAAAAAAAAAAAGGTTGACCTTCAAACTGTTGTGCAAAGCTCATTCTGGCCATCAGTTAGACGTTAACAAGTCTGACTTCATGGAGAAGAAAGAGCAGGTAGAAGAGCATTGAGTGAGTGATTAACAATTAACAAACTCATCATAGGATCAACCTGTAGGAGTTTAAAAAGGTGGAAAGCAATATGATTATAGTGGCTAAAAGAAAAAAAATCTCTCCAGAGTTGAGGTTATAGATTTTATAGGACACACTGGCCTAAGCAGCAGAAGCAGTTCTTTGTCCTGTTGGGCTAACAATGAAAAAAGAAAAACATTTCAATCATTAAACCGTGAAAAGTCACCTGATGTCACCTGATCGTTACGTTGCCTTACTTAAACATGAAGATATCAAATTTTCCCCATCTGTGAGGTGCAAATTTAAAGATAAGAAGGTGTTCCTCTGTCCAGTGTTCAACAAAAGACTTGAGTGTAACCATCAAGGATAACCAGTTACATATAGGAGTTTGTAAAGTGTAAGTGTACATACACTGACACAGCCTTTTTAAACAGGTAAACTTGCCAAAAAAGAGAGAAATATGTCCAAAACAATTGTGATTCTGAGACTTGATACTATACATGTTTGCTAACAAAGTGCATGGGCATTTGTTTAAAAATGGACGATACTTTACAGTATACGTTTCATTCACGATGCCAAGTATTTTTGCATTAGATGCCTGAAATTGCCCTTTTAAAAAAAATGCTTCCAGGATAAAGATATTGAGAAATTTTATTTTCAGCACTGACCAGACAGAGAATCCCGAGTTTTTGGCTTGTGCACCGTCTCTCATCTGCTTAAAGTACATACCTTTTTTTAACGGCTTCTGCTTGTCGAACTTAGCTTTATGTTAGGGTTACGTCACTGTCTGTTGGTTTTTGCATTACAATGTTGGCAGGTGTCACAATACTCGAAAGTCACAGTTTGGTATAAAACCTACATCAGTTTTAAAGCTACGGTTCAGTAAGCCTTCGTTCGCTAAAAAAAACAAAAAAAAACATAAAATTTGCAARCATACCGTGTACAAATTTGTGAACAGTAGCAAGCTGGCCAAAATTTCCTGAACACACGACGTATGCACATTAAGGCACGTACACTATATGGACTATAAACCTGCAATGACATTGTGTGCAAATACACATACTTCAAAATTCAGTGGGTCCCCATTTTGCAGYTATAACAGCTTCMACTCTACTTCCACAAGCTGTCCACAAGATTTTGGAGTGTTTCTGTGGGAATCCGTGCCCATTCATTCTGTTGAGCATTTATGAAGTCAGGCACTGATGTTAGATGAGAAACTGGAGGTTCTACTTCATTCCAAAGGTGCCTAATGGGGTTGAGGTCAGGGCKCTGTGCGGGCCAGTCAAGTCTCTCTACACGGAACTCATCAAACCATGTCTCAATAGTCCTTGCTTTGTGTACTGTGACACAGTCATGTTGGAATAAAAAGTTTCTCCAAACTGTTGTCACAAAGTTGGAAGCATAGCATTGTARTAGATGCTGAAGAGTTAAGATTGCCCATCACTGGGCATAAGGTGACTGATTGAAACACCTGAATTCAATATTTAACAGGTTTAGTCAAATACTTTTGTCCATATAGTGTTCATTTTTATAGGGGAAAAAAAAACATACTAAAATACCCTAACGCCAGATTTATGGAATGGAATACGAAATTGGATTTTAAATAAACGTGTACATCTGACTTTTAAAACCTGTATAAATTCCAAGTCATCAGAGATGAGCTGCCTGATAGTTTAAAGTAAATGAACCAATTGTCCAAAAAAGTGTCTGTTCAATGACACCAACATTTACTGTATTTATTTCCATCATTATAAAACGAAAGTGCTTGGATAGATTTATTTAAGCATTCGGCGGCTCGCACAGGAAACCCTGTAACACTTTCTTAGCTGCAATTTATGAGCATGCAAATACCAAACTKATGCAGACCAGAATTTTTATTCTTTGTTTCGAGACAGTCAGTTTTATAGCAGTTGAACGAACTCAGGAATAAGTTTCAACAAGTTGCTGAATCACGCCATGAGGTTTTTTTTTTTTTTTTCGTTTTGTTTTTCCCTTCATGAGTTTAGTCTGAGTGGAGGAAGTGAATGGAGACGTTCCTGAACGTGAAATTAATTTACTGTGCTTGAAGTGAGCTGCCAAATATGAGTCCCGATGATAAGTAGAGCCAGTATAAAGTAAGCAATTCACATGGCCAACAAGAAACAAAATGAAAATAACAGAGAGAGAGAGAGAGGTATACTTTCATATCAGCAAAGTTGTTCTTTCCCTTAGCAACTTTGTCCTTTATGGAATGGCTGCTGTTCCACACAATGAGAAGCAGATGTGGGCCGGCTGATGAAGTTGGATTCAGGGATAAAAATAGGCCTGGGTAGAAGAACAGCATAGTTCCATAGGTGGAGAAACTATACTGGTTTCACARGAGGGGTATACTGTACTGTACCTCCACCCACAACTCAAGCTGATCTGGGTTCGGTCCCTGGTAAAACTCATCAAAATGTCCTGGTATCAAGAACGGGTGAGACAAAGAATAATCGAGTACTAGTTATATTTATTTAAGTGGAAAGGCTGGGAAACAGTTCCTGTTGTCACGTACATTATAGAAGCCATAAATTATACAATTTGCAGTCTCTCATTTGGTCTTGAAGCTGTTCAGAAGACTTTCTTACGTCAGAAAAATCACTGGCTGTTACAAAGCACAGCACAGATCCCCCTCCCCCCCCCGCCTCCAAAATACCCAAATTAAACATTTCTTTATCAAAACTTCATAATATAAAAAATTCGACATTTTCTTTCTTATATTAAAAAATCTAACTCTAAGGCCATAAAACTACAMCCACTGACAGATGTTTAACAGCTAATACTTAAACAGCTGACCTAAACAACATGAGGCAGATGGTTTTAATGTTATGGCTGATCGGTATACATTATTTGAGTGTCCAATAGACAAGCTATGAATGAATTGCTTTCACAGAAATCAGAAGCTATTAGAATGAGTGCATCAATATATACAGATCTGTGATTTGAATTACAGCYTGCACYATTGTCAGAGATGCTTTTTTCTTTTAAAGAAAATTAATCAAAAACTCATGACCAATTAGAATTGAGACTTCTTCAGCACTGTGAAATGACCTAAGATGCAGAGTTCCAGATCTAAGATACAGTATTAACAGGAAATAAGAAAAGCACAGCTGGATTCCTTAACACTATGCATATTGTGCATGGATTTTTATAAGATAAAAAAAGAAAAGAAAGGGTGTTAGTAAGTTGAGGCCAATAATTTTACGGAGTGTCCTGGAGTGATGATCACTATTCTTTCAAAATGTTTTTTTAATAATGACCACAGATGAAGCCACTCCAAAATCTCCCATACGTATGTGTTCAATTGGGTTGAGATCTACTGAATGTAAGATGAGTTATAGGTATGAGTTACAAATATTTCACATTTAGCAACGCATTCAATGAACACTTGTACCATGTAGATCTGGGCGGAGCCATCCTGGAAGAGATCACTTTCATCAGGATTGAAAAGGTTTGTCATAGGATAAAGGTGATTTTAAAGGGTGTTATTGTTCAAAATGCAAAATGCAACATAGAAAAATAAATAAATAAATAAATAAACACGCACACAGTTTAACAGTGCCACATTTTCACTTTCGTCTGTCAGCACGATAAAATAATGCAGAAATCTGACTTGTAGTTCTGTCCACCTGAACTATGAAAGAGACACTACAAGAACTGACAAAAAAAAACAAAAAAAAAAACACATTTCCTCTTTTTACACTCACAGTGTTCCAGGTTCTACAAACCGTAACTACGGTTTATGCAACAGATGCACACAACCTCCAGGAAAAGCAGGCCATGATAAACACAGCTGCTCTGACCATGTAAACAGTAAACAACCTAAAAGAATAAACAACCATAAACACAGAAGGAGATGAAAGTGTACAAACAGTGGCAGTTTTCTGGTAACTGCAGCTATTCCTAAGTACGTTCATGCCTATATCACAATACACACAAGCAATCTACTGTATAGATAGCATTAAAGAGGCATTACAGAGTCATGAATTATCAAGATGAAAGCAACAAAAACAAGATGAAAGGATGTTGTTTGAGAAAGGATTTTCATTTGTTTACCTACATTTTTTTTTTCTAAAAGGCCATTTTGAAGGGCCAGTCTTTGCTAGTCGACTGCTGAAATTCTTTAAATGTCAGCCGTCTTTAACAATTTGTATTGATGTATAGAAATCCAATTAAATGTGCGTTTATTCGCATACTCAATAAAACCAATGCTCTAAATGACATTTTAAAAAGCTTCATTTTCTATTTATATCCACTGGACACATTCTCGGAAAAGAGGTTTCCAGAAAAGCTTAACAAAAAGTGTTATAATAAGATAATTATAATAATATAATATAATATAATTATAATGTTTCATTGTTTATTAAACAAAATATCATGTGCTCTTACAAAAATATAGAATTTGTGCCGCTTTTTCAGAAAAACCACTGTTTTTATCTTTTATTTTAACAAGATTTTATCTTTTATTTTGCTCTCTTAATCTCCTTTTATTTTTATTTCTAGTTTTCTCCAATGTGAATTCATTTTATTTATTAGCTGTTAATATATTTACAACATCGTGGATAAAGAACTGTTTTTACCTCTGCCATATAAATATGTAAAACTACATTTTTTTCGTGGTTGGGGGTTTTATGATACGATATAGATGCAAATGTAAATTTATATTTTGTCCTGTAGCATCTTACTTTTAAAAAAAAGACTTTAAAAAAGACAATTTATACTGAATCTATATGATCATTGGGATAACTTTCACAGTACAATTCTCCCTATAAATATAAACTAAAATATTAAATATGTTTAATGTTATAGACATGTCTATTACTAAACTGCTACAGCTTCCATTTTACCTGTTAGCAAAAAAAGCGAAACAGGAAAACTAAAAAAAAAGAGGCTCAGGGTTAAAAATTCACAGCTGTTAACATATCTTAAACAGCCCTCCTGCTACAGTACATTGAATTAGTTTTCCCCCATTACTAATATTCCACTCTGTCCCTGCCAGGTGAATAATGATTTCTGAACAGTAATATTACAGAAGACTTTGATGGTTATTCATTAATGCATTGGTGATGAGAAGCACCGCTAAAATTGGGATGACATCCATCACAGGGKGGCAGGAAAATGTGTGTGTATTGCCACTACGGTCGTTAAAAACCGCAGGAGGCCCCAAACCAACGTTCCCTTTAAACGAGCCTACATCACACCCCTTCCACTTAAGAAGGAGGATAAATGGAAATCCAGCAGTAGAGATGTTATTACAGCTGCATCACTCAGGCTATTTATAAAGCCGAAAGAGAGAAAAAGAGGGGGAAATTAGGGGAGAGAGAGAGAGCACAAGAACAAAAGCATAATGTGGACAAAACCGCAAAACACGTCGTTTACTTGGGTGACAGGATCCAGAAAGACAAAGATTAAAGACTGAGATGAACTGAGCTTCCCACATTTAGAAAAAATTATTAGGGGCACAACAGACCTGTCACTTATTGGTCACTCATGCTGGCTCTAGGACAGTGTTAAAAAAGTTTTTTTTTTAAAATTGCCATAACAACGGGAAGCTACACTATATATATATATATAAATAAATATACACACACACACACACACACACACACACATGTATTCGATGTTTAGATGCCATGTCTTGTATAAAGTGATACATGTGTTGTATCAAGGGTTAGAGAGGGATTTGGGATTAGGTCGTTTTGTAGCTTGAGTTGGGGCAGGGGTAGCTCTGGACTTCTGATCATAAGGTCAAAGGTTCAAAGTAAAGTCCATTTAGTAACATTCCAGATAAAAAAAAAAAACAAAAAAACATACGTTTTAGTGATTAACCATTAATGTTTAATTTATAACCAGAAATAAATGGTTACGTTTTATATTGCTTCATGTTACAACTTTTTTTTCTTTAATTAATACCACAGATTCTTAAGYGATGACCGGTTTGCTTTTAGGCCGAAGAGGATCGTACATGCAGAATTCCTGGTCTAATTGCCTAAACCTCAACATTTAAAGCAGATGAGGTAAATTTTCCAAAATATATTTTGTSTCTCCAAGACCAGATGACCCAAAGCCTGCTGTATAAGAGATACAAAGTCTCTCAATGTCAGAGATTTGCTTTGTAGTGTTCTTTGGTCCACGGTCATTTTTCTTGATATCTAGATTCTTCAATGCAGGTTCTCATGTACACACATTGCTTGAATTCCATCTTACTGGCATGAATCATGATTTGCCGAGTACATCTAGATCTTTAAAAAAACAAAAAAAAACCCATCACACTGTGTTTGGACCGGATATTGCCACGTAGTAGCACGTATATACATTTCTCCGGAAAAGAGGGAGAAACCCATACCTAGCAACTCCCGCGTTAATGAATAACCATCTGAAACGTCTACTGTATCTTCGTTTAAAATCTTTATTCATCTGGCAGCGGCGGAGTGGAACAATAGCTGCAGGGTAAAAAAATTTGGTTGCAGCTTGAGAAGTGTTAAAGAAATCTTTTTCTGAAATGGAGATTCTTTCAATACAAAGTTAAGACTTTTTTTTCTCATTTTCGTCAAAACTGCTAAAATGGATTAGTAGACGAGTGAGGAGATTTGGATAACTCCTTAAAATAAAAGCAGTTCTTGACAGTGGGCATGATTAATAACTGCGGAAAAGACAAGTAGTCCCAAATACTCATACGCTTACTCACGTTAAATATCGGGTCTCCTGATTTTTATACAGGATCTAAAAATTCCTCTGATATTTAGAACTCTTATTTGGGATTTTACACAAGCACTAGCTATTTTAAAGAACAAAGACTCCAAAAAAACTGGGGATCATTTGTCAAACAGGATGTTGACAACTTTATTCGTATCTTTAAAAAAAAAAAAAAAATGCTCCAATTTTGATTGTGTCTTACTTACAAAGTCGCTCAATCTTTGCCTGTACAAACAAACAAAATGTGAGGAAAAAAAAGATTTTATGCTTTTTGCTCCTTTTGCCATTTCCGTATTGACTAGGGCTTAAACGAGACAATCAGATCAAACCCCCCCCCAATGTGACCTCATATAAGAAGATCCCATTCCCCGGCTTGGGAACCTCTGAGACCTGCGTTAACTTGTTAAAGAAATAGTAAAATATTAAAACTTCAATGGACACCCTGTAAAAACCTGGCCCTTTCATGTTAGTGATTTGAACAAAAAAATCAAACAAATCCACAAATTAAGACGAATTGCTACACAAACAGGGCAACAGAAACAACAGTACATAACAGGAGAAGAGGTGGTGTGTGGTTATGGTAACTGGCATACTACAAAACCTGAGCTGCGTTACTGGAAGTATTAGCACACGCTGCTTTTACAGTTTAGTCATCTTTATGTCGTTTTCAACTCTCTGAGGTTTGCCTTTTATGGAGATTATTGCAGGCAACTAAACATGAAGCCCTGAATGTTGTCATTTACCAACATGATCATGCAAAGAGCAGCAGAAAGAAGTTAGCAATAGAGAAACTTTTGCCAATCTGGCAAGAAATATTACTGTACAATATCAGGACCGCAAGAACRACTACCAGAGCCATGCTGTTACAGAAGATTAATCCACCCGCAGTAGCTTTATTTGGTCAGTGTTTCTCTGCATGGGAAACAAGGTCACTGTGATGTACACACACTTCTGGTGTATGCACATCATCTACTCCAAAATATTCGTCCTGTCTCCAAATCTCTGAAGTATACTATACCAAATTTTTGACATATGAATAAAATGTGAAATTTTACTTTCAGAATGAAAATGGGTTTGCAGGGCGTCCGAGTGGCGCAGTGGTAAAGTGCTCGCTCTATCATCTGGAGATCGCGAGTTAGATTCCTGGGTGATGCTGTAACCTCTCGCAGCTGGAGGTCTAGAGAGAGCTGATTGGCCGAGCTCACTCAGAGGGGCGGGATGAGAGGTACTTGGTGCTCCCACATTAATCACGGCTCTACAGCCAGTCAGGGGCGTCTGAGTTCACGCAAGCGGAAGGAGCAGATAGCGCTGTCCTCCGAGTGCGTTACGCCGTCCCCAATGGTGCGTGAGCGAGCAGTTCAAAAAGATGCGGTCGGCTGGCGTCACGTGGTTCGAAGAAAACGCTCGATAGTCTTCGGCCCTCCCGGCTGAGTGGTAGTAGTAGCTTTAATGTGGACGCCCCCTAGTGACGGGGAGGAATTGGACAAAAATCCAAAAAAAATAAAAATAAGAAAATGGGTTTGCTTACAGAATGAAGCAACCCAAATAACAAAATGGGTCATACAAGGTACAACAAATTGCTAACATACAGTACTGTTATTTTTTCTTTTAAAATTAAATTATGTAGATTAAATTCAAAACGTTTTTTTTTTAATTGACTGTTTATGTAACAACTTTATTTCCTCTCTGTTCCAACCACTCAGCATTTAACATCACCAGTATAATAATCACTGGCCTGATCATCTGTCATCATAGGAGGTTCCTAGGTCAATGTGTGGCTTAAAAAACAAAAACCTTCCTCTGAAATTTGTCAGGAACAGAGACTGGACTGAAAATGAGAGCCAAATCTTAAAAGACTACATTACAAATACAAGAAGATCTGGCTCAAAACGTGGCAACAAGCAAAACATGGGTGAATAAACGAGGGGTGGTTCAAGATTGCACTGTATATATATATATATATATATATATATTGAGCTTTGGATATATAAACAATGAGAGAAAATATTGATTTAAAGCTGATTTAGTTAGTCCAATACAGACCCCCTAAAGGCATCGTATGATTGTGTAAAGCTGCTTTGCGACAATGACAACTGTTAAAAGTGCTTTGCAAAAAAATTGACCTGAATTAAAGACATTAAAAAAAAAATCTACAGATTATTATAGCATTTTAATTGGACGGGTGATAATATACATTATGTGTGCGTGTATGTACGTGTGTGTGTGTGTGTATATATATACGCGAATA
>QMIH01000480.1:202724-233488 GCA_003987875.1 Clarias batrachus
ATGCATACTTGAAACCTGCCTATATTTCAAACTTCAAAATTTGTCAGTGTTCTCTAGATTTGAAAAGTGAATTTGAGAAAGGGTTTCATTTAAACACAGGAAAAAACTCCATCACACACACTAGCGTTCAGTTCCAGCCTCTGTTACGGTCCTAGCTGACCTGATTACCAGAGTAAAAATGTCGGTGCCTTCTGTACAAAATTAACAGTGGGGGGAAAAAGGTTGATTAGACCACTTTAAAGCCAAAATTAAATGACGATTTTTGTCTACACAATAAGGCTTTTACAGTGAAATAAAATGGTTCTTAAATGTCATCAATTTAGAGCATATCCCCCCTAAAACACACCGTGTAATCAAAAACTCTGCACTCCTGGTAGGAGATCCAAGAAACAGACTCCTTATTCACTCAAGGTCAGTCAGAGGATAATGCCAAGATCTAGTGTCATCCCTGATGGACAGACCTGTCCTACTGTAAGCCTTGATGTCCACAGACAGATGCACAATCAGCAATTATCATCATTATTCCAATCATCATTAGCTGGGAAATTACTGCGATTAGGATCTCGTTCCAGGCGGATCCAGACAAAGGCCAGTGGAATCTCTAGCCATAGGATGACAAACCATGCATGAGGCTGGATTTACTATTCATGTGTCAAATTAGGTCCAAAAGTATGTGTCCACAACAAGGAAGGAAAAAAAAAAACATCATTCAATATAATACCAGAATAGCAAGAACTACTGTAAGAGCCATGGTTGTACAGAAAATGTATCCACACAGAATTGCTGCAAAGACTTTTCTTGAGTTGGAAACATGGTCACATTGGTTCACATACATTTCTGATGTACTGACGATACCAAAATACTTTGCTCTGAAGTATAGACATGCTGTCCTCACTTGCACTTTTCCTTTGTGAACATGTATTATATTGAATTGAAAAAACTTGAGATCGTGTGCCCCTTTGGACAAGCTGCCGCTGTCCACACCTAGTACTGTCCATTTGCTAGTCGTTAATGATGGAGTTAGTCTTACTTTGAAATAAATGTGGTTGATCCTGCGGTAACCGACACTATAACTTTATATACACTCTCTACAGTACCTCGCATTGTTCAGCCTGTTTGAATTTTACAAAGACATCTGGAGCAGACATCAAATTTGTGAAATGGAGAGGAACTCCAGCCCTTTACCCGTCACTGCTCCGTGCAACTGCATCCAAAAATAGACTCTGGAAATGTTTTTAGACTGGCAAATTGAAGCAAAATGCTTTTCTGGTCCGTAAAGGAAATGTTGCTACTATTATAATGTCATAGTGAATCCAAATKACTGGATTTCTCCACCCACGCTTGTGATTACGACCAGACCCTCCGGATACTTCTCCATCACGTCGTATGATGTTTTCAAAGCTATTAAAAAGGTGGGTAATGTCTACCTTTTTCCATGCCTTAAGTAGGAAAGTAAAGGCATATGGTAAGCAGGTTCAATATTTCGCAATGCATTGACTAGGATCCAGATGAAACCTTGGCTGTTCAGTGTGTTCCCTCCCTCTGAACTGCAATTAGCACCGCTCAATAAAAAGTTAATTATTGATTATACCACTGAATTATTTTCTTCTGATTGAACACAGTAGTTCTGGCTCCAGTGCAAATTACAGGTTTATCTTAAAAACTCTTGATTATAGTATGTTCTTATTTTTATTCATCTACAAGTTCAAGATTTGTAAAATGAAGTTTATTTATTAATTTATTTAGCATTTTTAGAAGGAGGCTCCAGTGTTAGCATTTTGTACCCGTCAGAGTTAAATACGAGTTTTTCAACCAAAAAAGCTTTTAGGATGCAAGAATGAGCTTTTTTTTTTGTAACACGCCAACATGCGTTTTTTTTTTCTCTCATTAACTTCAATAGAGTCGGCACGGTGGCTTAGTGTTTAACACCGTCACCTTGTACCTCCAGGGTCTGGTTTCAATTTCCGCCTGKGTATGATTTCTGCCTCTGTGTGCAGTTTGCAGGTGTACTTGGTGGGTTTCCTCCGAGTACTCCAGTTTCCTCTCACAATCAAAGTCATGCAGATTAGGCTAATTGGCTTTCCCAAATTGTGCATCAGTGTGTGTGTGCCCTGCGATGGATTGGCACCCTGTCCAGGGTTAACTCTGTCTTATGCCCCAAGTCTCCTGTAATGTTCTCCAGGTCCACGCAACACTATATTCAGGATAAAGCGGTATAGATGAGTGAGTGAGTAACTTCAATAGAAATAATAATTTAAAAAAAAGAAGGTAGTGAAGGAACAAGTGATTATAGCTGATAAGCAATGGCAGTTTCATAGACATTTAGCATGAATGTGTTTATAAACGGATAAAAATGTATGATGCAGTTGTACCATACGAACGCACTGCCTCACGAATATCCATCTTAAGAACACAAATTTAGCGAGAAATTTTCCTTGCATTTTCGCCATACGAGCAAACAAACCGAGCCAAACCAAACACTGACTGTTGCACGCAAGTCGTGGCGCCATAAAACCTTTTTTACGTCAGTGGAAAGCAAAGCGAGTTGCGAGTTTATATAATTTATATAATTTTTTTGTTGTTGCAAGATTTAGTGAAGATATAGCACCATAGGTACCAAGAAAATTTGCAAGGATGGTAGAAAGAAAAAAAGGGAGCCACTTTCAGTTTTCTTTTTAAAGCAGCTGAACAAGTGCCAAGAGGAATCATAACTTAAGGTTAAATTAGTTTTAATGTCTATTTATTTTATATTTTTACTTTAACATGTCTTTTCTAAATGCTTTGATTGTTTTGTATGCAAAAATATGATAATAGTGTTGGAAATTGGTAATATTGGTCATATTTTTGGGTGGCTGGGATGGAACATCTGCATTTACATTATTTCCTATGGGTAATAATGAAGTAATGAACTCACCACCAGAATGGTTTCAATTTGTATGCCGAGGTACATGTATCACTCTACATCCTTCATTAAATAATAAAAATCGCCCCAACACAGTTATTGAAAATAATGAACATGTCCTCTGCTTCACGTCAAACCACTCATTTTAATCACAGCACTCTACCTTTATACATCATATTTCCAATAAGCAGATGAACTCTATAACAAATCTCCGAGTTGGTCATCCTGGCAAATTTCGGATAACTGGATGTTTACAAGATCCAACAGCACAAAATACATCAGTCTAAATACTGAAAGCTAATCTTCTACCATAAACATCAAGGCTTTACTAATTGTGTTTTAAATGTACAACATGATATTGAGCAACATGATCATAATCATCTGTCTTGTCTTAAGCACTTAGCTCTATAAGCAATCCCTAATGTCTGGTTTGCCATGTCATAGTTTGTGTACGTGTATAATTTCTATAAATTCTTTATAATACCCCCGAATCATCTCCACTCACATTGCCTCTTGGTTCTTGTTCAGCCAGCTGGCAACATCATAATGCTCATATTGCTTCCAGAATATATGTAGAAGGACACTAAAAAATGTCCAAACAACCCCACATAATAATTTCGATGAAATTGTATTTTCATTTCACTGTGGTCAAATTACCCAATCCTGCCCAACATAACACAATGAAGTCTATATACAGATGGAATCACAGACCATAGTATGTGCGTCTAGGTTCATATATATATATATAGAAATAAGAACAGCTCTGAGTGTGCATGACTTGAAGCCCATAGATCAGAACGTGGCCGTGTCATTCATCCATGTCTGGAAGTATTCAAGAAGGAAGCAAGAAGTTATTAGCATGCGTTTTGTCATAGTTCCTTAGCCAGCTATCAAACACAAGTTAACTTGACAGGATTTCTGCCAGTTCTTTTCTCAATCTGGTCTTTCTAATTCCCATCCATTAGTTAACGTTCACATATCATGTGACAGTTGCTAACCAAGGCAGACACGTGCATTCTGCAAGACACGCAGCAAACTTTCTGTTTTTTCAAACTTCTGCAAATTTTACAAGATAACACGCATATGCTATTCACCATCTTTCGCATACATGATCTAAGATGCCAAAGGTTTGCAAGCAATTTAAAATCAGATTCCTAAATTTCCTAAGCTCATAATATTCACTTTTAATGTTAGCTATTTGGATGACTTTCTCAGTTCATATGCGAGCCAACGTGTCACGCTCGGCCACATGACCACCAGACTGCAATAAGACCATGCCATTCTTTGACAAAACAGAAAGCACAAACACTGGAGGAGAGCACAAAAACATGAGGCAAAGGGGATAAAATTCATACGCTTTCAAATGGCACTGAACAAACACCACAGAAGATGGCTGAACCACAACTGTGCCAACTTTATTCAAAGTCAATGTAGCAAGCAGAGAGAAAAGTGGTGTCCTTACATGCCCTTAAAGAAAGTGGGAATGGGGGATAGTTTGGACAAAAGGCACTGTGCCAGGCTCCCTTCTAAACGAATTGGGCCCCTTCACCATGATTCTACTGCGTGCCCTGTGCCAAGCTGCCATTCCAGCACTCCAATTGTTTTTATTTCTTGTTTCAAATGTATTTCTAGCAAAAAGCTTTCTCTATCATAAAGCTTTTGAGAGCCAAGCTACAGAACGAGCTCGGGCTGAAAAAGGAAAATAAAAACGAGGGCTATTTCAAGACTGTCAAACATAGTGCCAAAGAGGCATGCAAAATCACTTCTTAGGCCCCCTAACATGGCGTGAAACCCAAACAAGAATAATCAAAAACAGCGGTGGCATTCGCAATTCCTGATGTCTGATGTCAGCCTGATGTCAGTTTAGATTAGACATGACCCGCTAACTGTTTACGAAACATAACATGATATTTAACACGCATAACAGTGTTAGCAAGTAAGTACACTACCCCATTGTTTCGTTCAGGAAGAATGTGCCTAGGTAGGCAGCATTGCTCTGCAAAGTCTGTGCTCTGATAAAGGTTTTTTCCCTTATTTTTCCACTTAGAAAGAAGGACAAGGTCTTCTGAAGGTTTCTTACATTAGCTAGTTCTAAAGGTGTTGCCAAGAAATGTAATACTATAGTCTGTTTACTGGACCAGTGTTGAGCGAACGTTTGAAAAACCTAGCAAGCTGGTGTTATCTAGAAAATTTCATTACACATGTAAAACAGGCTTGTTTAAACCTGCTGACATTTTTCCTTCTCTAGTAAAAAAATGCATTTGCAAGCAAACTGCAGTGTGCGGATAAAAAATTCAAGGCCGTGTTCCAAAATGCATGCTATTTATTTAGCGGTGTAGAATGTGGACAAGGGTGCAGATCGGGTAGTTGTGACTCTAAGAATATCATCTGTTGGCGTTTTCATATTACAGAAATATTACTAGAGTAAAATTGCGCATCGTGTCATATTTAATAAAAGGCTAATGAGATTAAGCCAGCAGGCTTACGCTAACTAGGTAGGTAAAATGCCTTTCTATGGAACAAAACTGCTGTCTTTTCAGTAAAATACGAGGGGTGTTCAAATCAAACCAGAACTAATGATAAAAAATGATGTCAGCACACCGGAGCCATGATTGGACTACTTCATGTCTGAACTCCTTTAATGGCCCAAACGTGTGGAAATGGCTTGGAGCGCGATCAGAACTATACAGGGATGTGGAAATGACTCCTAGCCGAGTTCCTGTAATGTGCATATTCATGAATGATTGTGTGTACAGTTTCCTAAGACAGATGGGACTCATCTGAAAGTTGGTGACAAGTTACCTATTGATTTTCAAGGATCAGGTGTTGCTCTCTCTGAATGTTCATGCCTCGGCTGGGATCGTAACTCATGGACATATGGGCTTCTTTAAAATGTGTGCACCATTCAAATATTTTACCACAACTGAGAGTCTCATCACAGAGCTGTGCTTATCTTCTATAAACGTCAAACAGTTTTACCCTTTCATTCATTACAAGATAACTTATGATAACATAAATACGGTTTTCACTTAACTGCCCCTCGTGCAATGACTAGTAGGTTAAATATACTTAGTGAATGCAATAGAACCAAGCTTTATGCACAATATTACACAGACACAAAAGAAAGTAATTACTTTACTGTATAAGTGGATTAGAGCGTCTGCCAAATGCCGAAATGTAAATGTATTACTTTAAAATGTCACTGCAACTGGCTGATAGGACAAATTTCACTACACAAATAAATGAGTATTATTTACTATTCCCAACTTCAACATGAAAAATCCATTGTTCTTGCTCGTTATTGTACTGTATTTGGTTCACATTCTTTCCCCAATTGGCTGCATGTTCCTATGGAATCAGACTTCTTATTGCGGTATCTAAGTTGACATATAATGGAGTGTACAAATTTCACAATAATTCCTAGATGATACTTGACTATCAATTACATTAAAAGCAGTTAACACTGCTCATGAACATGGAATTACTAGTATTACTGTCAACTGATTAAAAAATGTTTCTTGTCTATATATTTTTGCAACAAAAAAAATATTGATATAGCATGGCAATTAGTGTAATATAAAAAGCATGTCCCTAGTCACGATATTGAGGTACATCTTGGATTATGTGAACAAAAATACCTATCGTGAGATTTTAAAAATTATCAGGAAAAAGCTAAACACCACCACAGATTCCTCATGATTACCATTCCAGATTACCTTGGGGTCCTTTTAAGTGCAAAACTACACTGGAAGATCATAAAAAAAACATACTGTATGATAATACTGAGTACATAACCTGTAGTTTAACCTGCCCTCAGCATTAGGTGCCAACAATGATTCTGACTCCAACCATCATTAGCTAAGATTATGAAAATGTTTTCTCAGAAGAGAACAAACTGGAACCTGCCTGAGATCCACCTCTGTCTTTTGTCCCATAGTTCTGGCCTTTCCAGGAGGAGGTGCTTCGCTGAGGAAAAGTCTTTCGAACATCACCACGGTGACGTGAGGGGCACGCAAAGCGGCGAGCTGATGCCATGAGTCAGGGGTCTTGGCTGTTCTCCTAAAAGCAGGCCTGAGAAGAATCATGAGGGGTGCCCATGTTGCCCTGCCAGGCCAAGTGACCGAATGCAAGTCACAGAACAGTGACCGATGCTCCCGCGAGCCCATACTCACACTGTGGCCCTGCTGCCCACTCTCTGAGCTATGCCCTCATACGCTAAAGAGACGACTTTGTATGCCAGAGCAAGTGAGTGGGTTCGGACTCCAGAGAGGAAATACCTAAGGACTGAACATGGGTTTTTATTCCAAAGCTGAACAGTCACTGGGGCTGTGTTTGGGTGGAAAAACTGGAAAACCTTTCTACAAAACATGCAACACCTTTGTATTAATGTAACATTCATGACTGAGTGAAAACTGGAAAGCATCCATCTTTCATTTTTGAAGTTCCCTCCATCACGGTGACAAAAGAAAAAAAAAACAAAACAAGTAGGACATTTTATTTTTCAGGCAATTTTTTTTATTTAATGTGCTTAACACTCACTAAATTCTAGGACTGAGACTCACCAGGGCCCAGCAGATACAATATTACCTTGATACTTTTTCAATTTGTATTGAGATTCTGTATGTATCATGATTTTATAAATATCCTGACTAGATATTAAATTATATTTAGATTTTGTCACAATTCTAAACAACAAACTAAACTAAATTCTAATCCACACAGGATGCTGTGCTACCTGCCAATGTGTAAATAGTTTAGAGTGCATGTTCTATGGAAAATGCGTACCAACATTGCAACATCTATAAATTTAAAAAGGATTTTTAAATATTAAGATTTTTAAAAGTCATTGTAGCGATACATGAATTGTCACATGAAGGACTCATGACATGTAACTGAATCAACCCCCCCCCCATCCCCACCACATTGCTACTAATGAAAGAAATAACTAGATAATACTAAATGTTTTAGGATTGGCTGCAATTACATAAAAGTCATATTGTTATAATAGGCATATTGTAGACTAGTCATAGTCAAAATGTGGTTTAATTAAAAAAAAAAAAAAAAAAAAATCCAGATTATCCTTAAGCATCGATATCTAAAATAAAAAGGCTATTGAAAGCACTTTATGTTCAACTAACAGCATTGCTAGTACTAGCATTCCTTTGGATATCCACTTTTTCCAACATTAGAATTAGAGTCATGGTTCTCCAATCTCAGTCACGAGTCTGCAGGATAATTACAGTTAGCATTTAGCCAAAAGTGTGATTACTTTCTCTTTGGTTACTTTCAGTCCAAGAACAGTAGCTATAGTAAGCTACAGCATTAGCTAAATGTCTGTCTACAGCTAGCATTAATGCCTGATTATAGTCCAAGAAGCAGCCAGGCAACACTAAGCTTTAGCTGAAAGTCTGAAAACAGCATGACGACAGTTAAGCTTAGCTAAGTCTATGGTTAGCCTGGGGGGCTGATTATAGTCATGGAATCAGCCTGAATACAGCTAGCATTAGCTAGGAATCTGACAGGACTCTGACGTTTGCTTCCTCAACAGACAAATCAACAAGAATCTATGGTTTGGTTTTCTTGTGCTACACATATAAAATATTATTCCAGTCTCTCTGAAATTGTTATTTATTATCTGTTTTAACAGTAGGGTGATTGAATGTAGTATGAAGGAGCATTGTGTGAAAACTTAATTTTTGCTCGTTTTTGTTTTGGTACTTTCTCACAGCTACAAGCACCTGATTCTAACAAACTTTATTTAGTTTGAATAAACATTCCTGAATTGTCTACATGGAAATAATAGCATGTATACATAGCACCATAAACTCATATTGAGGTGAACTTTTACACTGAACTTTAATGAGCCACTGTGTTAGCATTTAGCAGTATGATGTTCAGGTAGGTGTGCCAATGTTGATGTTAAGATATTATAACACGTAATTAATGCTAGAATTTAACCTACACCAAGCTGTGGAAGATAAAAAGAAATTAAACTCTAGCTTCACTTCGGCCAACCCAGAAAAAACATCTGACGCATGTTCGAATCAGAATGAAGACATAAAACAAGCCGAACATGACTCATCCAAGTCATGGAGGGGGTTCTCTCGGGGCTTCGGGTCATTTTTCCACCAGGAGAAGCTTCCAAACTTATGGAAAACAATGATTGCTGGGTTAAACAAAGAGAGAGAAAATGAATGATCCCACATCACAAAGACAGACAATGCTGTTCGAGCTGGATAACAGGAAATAGAGAGAGGACGAGACCACATCAGAGGGAAAGAAAAGAGGGAAAGAAAAAAAAAAAAAAACAGCGAGTGGTCGTTAGCGCGCATACGCGCACACACAAATCTGTAGCTGAACCCGTGGCCAAATGAGATCTGTTTTGTTACAAACACACAAACAATCACAAGCCATACACACACTGTTCACTCACAGTGTACACATGACATCCTTAGAAATGCAAACACACACACACTTCAACATGAGAAAGCACCGTTTTAGAGAGCCCCTTACATAAGCATCCAGACTCTGTAATTATGAAGGGTGTCTCCCTCTAATGCACATGTGTGTGTGTGTGTGTGTGTGTGTGTGTGTGTGTGTGTGTGTGTTTGTTTGTTTGTGGAAGAGTGACAAAGACACAAGTTAGACAAAGACAAAAAGAAAGTGGATAGAAAAAAAGAAAAACTGAGAACAGGTGGAGGATAAGAATAATCCTCAGTTAGCTTTCACTTCTATGATAAAAATATTCTCCCTCATTCTTTAAATACCATATCGTTAAAACATGGTCAGAATAATGATTATGACCATGATGAATTTCTCATGCAACTCTCATGCTGTGACTTATGGAATGGATTGTCAATACATTTAATCCATTGAGAGACATGGGGAGAGAGGGTAGGCGCGAGATAGAGAGTAGAGGATGCATACAGAAAGGGGATGGACACATGTAGGAAATGCACTGATAATTCCCTCCTAAATGTTTCCTCACTGGGGAACAGGCCTTTTCCGTTTGCTTGGTCAAAACACACACACATACATACATACACACAGATCGAGAGAGAGCACAGCAATGACCAATGACAGGGAATTAAAAAGGCAGATCAACAGTGATAGAAAGTTGTCCCTCTCTTTTCCTGCCCCGCCCTTCTGATCCTGTTTATGCTAGCGAGATCACAGAGGGCTGGGCTTATTAGAGGGAGGAAACAAACAAACAAACAAACCCTCCATCCCCATACACACACACATGTATAGTGCTCATTAAAGTATTCTTTAAATCCAGTGAACAGAAACATCCATGGAAACATGTAATGGCCTTCCTAATTTGTCCACAGACAGCAACTGCCCCTCTACACAGTGGAGGCAGAGTCTATCCCCCCCCCCCAGGGTTACTGGCCATGTCAAAGGAAAAGGCAATCTTATTGGAAACATCATAGGATCATCACACCATGCAGATACACATTCACACTTGGTTGAAAATTCCAGTACCTACAGCATATTGCGGAAAGTGGGTAAAAACCAAACCCGAAGGAAACCAAAATGTACACTGCGAGAACTCTGCGTGGAGAGTATCGAACTCGGGATACTGAAGCTGTGATTTGGCAACAATTCCTTGACTACACTCTTTTCAGGAGAGTAAAGGATTCTTGTTTTGGAAAGCTTTTGGGATCGAAAAACAATTAATTGTGTTTAATTGGACGCTCTAGACACATGCAGTATGACATCAAAGTGGAAAATAACAAGCTTTTAGGAAGCTTTCCAATGCTGCTGTTCAGAAAACAATAAGCATTTAAGGACCTAGAGTGAGCAACTCGATGGAGTATTTCTGCCAAAAACAAAATGCAAAAATATGTTTCCCTTAATCTGTTGTCGATTTGGACCTGCAGGGTATATAAGGCTAATCATCTGTTAGTTACATTAGCTGCAGAGCAACCACACTTCTAGTTCAAATAGTCTTCCTGTCTTGGCTGATTGACTACCTCTGGAGGAAGGCGAACACTGTGTACAATAAGATTATGGCCAGATTGTTCTTTATGGCTTTAAGACTTCACTACAAGATGGATCTGATGAAGGCAAAGCCATCGCTATAAACACACACTCACAAGGCGATCCACTCTTTAATCACTCTCTGAAGTTTACCTTGTGCTAATACTAAACTGAGCAAGATGTAATAAAGAGAGAGAGAGAGAGAGAGGACAGAAAATAGCAGATAAATAAAATAATGTCCTTCGACTTCTGAGAAGGATGTAAGGAGGGCATAGATCATCTATTTCTAATAGGTTAATGAAATGCGACACACTGATACTGACTTCATTTTCTCTCTATTAAGTGAAAAAAGTAAGGGAGGCCACACAAACACACTTCTCAACGCTCTTATGCATCATCTCCTTCTTCTTCATTTCCACCTCTACCTCTTCCTCATACCCCTCTTCCTCATCATCTCTTGCTGTTCTCTTTTCGCCATTCTGTTCTATTCAGTTGTTGCAGTGCTTTCTCTTCCCTCTTCCCAATAATCACTTCTTAGGTTTGCGGTCATGCTCTTCCTCTGTCCCTTCTCTCTCTCTCTCTCTCTCCCTCTGTCACTCTACCTGATATCATGCTCCGATCTTGCTGCAGAGTAAATGAAGATGATGACCTCATCTCTGCACTATGCACTCCCTCCTTTACTGGATTTAAAGAGGAAAGAGAAAGACAGAGGTGTGGAGAGTGTGAACAGAATGACAGAACAAGGGCGAGGAGAAATTTACTGGTCAGGGTCAAGGCAAGGGAAGTCAAAGAGTGCAGAAATTAACACTTTACCACATGTGGAACAGCCACAGATAACCATAAAGTACTGTAAGATAATACTGACCACTAACATTAATCCCAGTGGCTTAGTGGTTAACACTGTCGCCCTGCACCTTCAGCGCCCGGGTTTGATTCCCTCCTCATGGTCTGTGTGCATGGAGTTCGCATGTGCTGTGTGGGTTTCCTCTGGGTACTCCAGTTTCCTCTTACAGACCAAGACATTCCAATTAAGCTAACTAGGGACCCCTCCCATGGTGTTCCCTGCTTCATGCACTGAAGCTCCTGGGTTAGGCTCCAGCTCCCATGTGACCATGTATACAGGATAAAGCGGTATAGACGATGAGTGAGTGAGTAATCTATCTATTTGTATCTAGTCTTATAGCTAGACAGCTAAAAATGGTAATTTACCCTGTAGTCTAAAATTAGTGAGCATCATCAGACAAAAACTGTAAAAACAAACAAACAAACAAAGTTTGTATAAAGGAGGGATCAGTTAAACATGAAGAGGCAGTTAAAGCACAGAAGAAATCGGTTCATGACTGCACTCGAAGGGACCCGTACGGGGAACGATAATGAACGAAAAGGTGCGAGGTCTGCAGAGAGTACTTTGTTGCTTCAGGCCTGGACGTTTGTAGCAGCATTCTCCTGGCATCTTTCCCTGCAACTCATCAAGTACATCACTAACCACAACAACTTCCTGTTTCTGTTCCCCGGCTTCCTGTCTGCAAAGGATCACTCCACACCACCGCTGTCAGAGGAGCAGGCCAAGGCTGTAGAAATACACTTATGCAAATACACACTCACGCTTATACCCACACAATGGTGTGCATTTAGAAAGACAATTTCAGCAAATTCTCATGCTCCTCTCTAGATGTCGATGCTAAACCCACCACACCCTAAATCTAGTTCTATGCTTTACCTTCTGTCCTTCCCTAGCCATTTTTTGAGGTCAAATGAGTCTGCTGCTCATGGCATAAAACACTATCTTCAATCACTGATTTCTCCTTTCGATGGGTGAGCTGAAGGTATGTGTCCTGTCGTCTACTCAACCACAAGTATGTTTGGGTGTTCACACCATCTGCTTGCATCACACTCTCCTTAGAGAATGCTTAGCCAGCATTTTTTTTTTTTTTTTTTTGCAATCCCTCTCTCTGTCTGTCTCCCTTTTTCACACACACAGCAGTAATGATAAAAACAGGGTGCTCTTCTCCAACACACCCAAACCATTAAACTCAGCAGTTCTGGTAATGATAATCTTCGCGCAACACAATAAACATTACTGATTCCATCACTAGTGCAATCATGAGAATCCACAGAATGATCCCAGCAATTCAGCTGTTTAGCGAGAGACGGCATGGTATTCCTCTTCTAGTAACAAGAGGTGCAAACTCTTTCTCTGAATGTTTAACACACTACCAGAGAGTTCGGGACCACATCCAGACGCTAATGCCTCCCAGTATGATGATCTCATCGTCATAACTGCACCCGAGAACCCATCAAAGCTGAACTACTCTGTTTATTTAAAACCTTACTGCATACGATACTTTATAAAGTGGTATAGTTGTGAGCTATATAGCAACACTGTGCTCGCTAATGATTCTCTCTCAAGTCGAAATGTTAAGGTGAACAAATCAACATGAAATGTTCCCTTTTGCTGATTATCAAACATAGATTTTATGATGATTTTAGTGTGTATCGACTGCACAAATGCCAGATCTGATGAAAATATATTTCAGCAATTTTATGTTTAATTAGCCAAGATTTTTATCATGACCAAGATGGTTTACTACTCTCTCATTCAGAGGATCAGTTAAATCTGGGGATTAAGAGGCCTTTCACGGTATGCAATAACAATATAATGTAGGGTTTGGAAAAATATATAGAGTACTGTGCAAAAGTCTTGAGCCACCCCTAATTTATTCATGGTTGCTGCCAAAGAGCAAAGATTTTCCTGAATTTTTCATGTAGAGGAGTAGTTTCTCCAGCATGAAGGACTTTTTGGCTCTCATTTTCAGAGGAATGTTTGTTAAACCATACAGTGATCCACGTTGGATGTAGTCTGGAATTTATTTAAGCATTTCTAGGTGATGAATAAATATTGCCAAACATCCTCTTCATGAGATCATTTGTGACATTACTTGCTGTTAGTCTAGATAAAGACATGATATTGCCAAAAGTATTCGCTCGCCTGTCTTCACAGAAACCATAGGGTTTAATATGATGTTGGCCCACCATTGGCAGCTAGAACAGCTTCAACTCTTCACGGAAGGCTTTCTTCAGGTTTTACTCTACAGAGTGTGTTTATGGGAATTTTTGACCATTTGTGTGGTCAGGCACTGATGTTGGACAAGAAGGCCTGGTCCGCAGTCTCTGCTCTAATTCATCCCAATGGTATTCTATTGGGTTGAGGTCAGGACTCTGTGCAGGCCAGTCAAGTTCTTCCACACCAAATTCACTCATCCATGTATTCATGGACCGTAGTTTGTGCACTAATGCACAGTCATGTTGGAACAGGTGTGGGGCTGTTTTTTAGAAGTTGGGCTTGGTCCCATACTTCCAGCGAAAGGAACTCTTAATGCTTCAGCATACCAAACATTTTGGACAATTTCATGCTCCCAACTTTGTGGGAACACTTGGGATGGCTCTCTTCCTGTTCCAACATGACTGCTCACCAGTGCACAAAGCAAGGTCTAGAAAGACAAGATCCATAAATATGAACGAGTTTGGTGTGGAAGAACTTAACTGGCCTGACCTTAACCTTCTCGTCCAACAACAGTGTCTGATCTCACAAATGCGCTTCTGAAAGAATGGTCGAAAATTTTCAATAAACACCCTCCTAAACCTTCATATTCCAACATCATATTAAACCCTATGGATTACGAATTGGATGTTACCGAGGTTCATATGCATGTGAAGCCAGGCGAGCGAATACTTTTGGCAATATTTTGTATGTGTGTATAGAAAATGGGACACTTAATAGGTAAAAATCTTAATCAACATGTGTCAAAATAATCGCAATGTGAATTTTTCATCGTATTGTGCAGCCCTACATTACAGTGTTTCTTTCTGCAACAAGACTAAGTGTGCCCTAGTTTTTGCCTTAAACCAAGTGTGCATGCTTGAAGGAGACAGAGAGACTACTGTGAATGATGACTCAGATACTCACTACTGTGAATGATGTCTCGGACCAAATTATCCAAGCTGAAAGTCAAGGCCAGCAAGGCATTTTAACTCTTATCTAGGTCATAATGACTTCATTAAAAACATAAAAAAGCAACTACAACCCGGGTATTTTAGCGAAGCAACTCGGTATTAATCAAAGTAATGTGTCATTTGCACCTTTCACAATCATCAGCCCAAATTTCAGCATCATACACACACATACACACACACACAAAAATCAAGAAGTACACAACCATAAAAGGTGCTAAAAGACCTAGCAGAATACAACCTAGCTTCACCCTACAAAAGGGTGGCTTCATTATAAATACACAAAAGAAACTAATCTCTGAAAATCTGTAACACTTTACAACAAATCTCAATTTATATATACCCAAGCGCAATACGCTGTTCAATCTAAAATATATTGAGAACATTTCAGAGGACCGGCAGCTAGGCAGCCATTAGAAATGTTAATACAAACTGTTCCCTGAGCTAAATTGTTATCTAAATACACAAGGAGGTAAAATGATCTGTTCAAAACATGCCAGGAAAGAATGAGCATGACTTTTCAAAGAGCTAGGGGGAAAAAAAAAGTGCTCTCACACTGAAGAAAGTGCGGCATATGGAGCATATCAGAAACACGTATGCATACACAAAAAGGCATACATTCATACTAAGCAAAGGAAAAGAAGGAACAAAACTCTGAAGAAAAAGATCTGGTCCAATGTTTGCAGCTAATCTTTCACAATCACAGACAAAAACAGATCTGGTGCCATAAAGGCACTTCACTGGATTCTGAGGCAATAGGTTTCACAAAAAGAAACCATCAGTCATGAATAACACTTCTGACACACATGCACACACTGCTCCAAAAGGTAGCCCTAAGCACTCCACAGTATGATTGATTCATCCCATCTTTGCGCTAATGCAGTCCAACAATCCATTTACAACAGGTCATTTGTAACTAGACTGAATATTTTAGTATTACAGGTATAATTTAAGTTTAGCCTTCAATGGTTCAGCTTTTCACGTTTTAAGGACAGATTCATGCACCACCACACATTTAATACTTACATATTTAAGTCACGTACCAGCATCATATAAACATAAGACTCAAGCATGCAAAGATAAACGTTACCTACCACTCGTGGTTTGGTTTTAAGCGGGGCCTGGGTCAGCTCATCACTGGACTTCCTCTGCAGTTTTGGGTCAGTGGTGGCTGTTGTAGGAACACCGCTGGTACCTTCCATAACAGCTTCATCAGCAGGGGTGTCTGAAGACCCATCGGGTGTGTTCAAGGCCAGGATGTATTGTTCCGTCACATCCTCCAAAGATGGAGTCCCCTCTCCTTGCCGGTGTCTTGAGAGCTGTTGGGTTTCAGGGCTCTTAATAGAACTATGCTGCTGGTTAGATGGTGTAATGGGCACAAATGTTGCCGGTTCACTGGCATGGCGTACATGTTTGGGCCTTATTTTAGGCATAGGAGGTTGTGGCATTTTGGACTTGGAAGGATCCAGATGATCTCCATAGGTTTGGTCCTCTTGATGCTCTGCTAATTGGTCCATATCATCACAAGACTGCTGATGTGTGACTCTATGTATGCGTTTCTTGTACCCCCGACGACTTATGCAAGGAGACAACACCTGAGCGAGCTTTGGGTCAAAGGGAAACTTTGACTCCTCGTTGGCCACATTCTCATCGCCATTGTCAAGTTGACAGGGCAAAACATGCTCCGATTGGGATCTAGACTTTCTATTGGAATACAGCTGACATTGCTCACTGTTCAGCTCCCACAGCTCATCTCTTTGCTCTGACAAGATCGGCTCACTGCTGGAAGGAGGAATGGGTTGTTCCAATTCGTTAATAGTTTCATTAGGATGTTTCTGGACCTCAATGGATGGGGAAATCAGTTCTCCTCGTCTGCTGGGGTCACTAAAGCTCTTCTTTTTCACCGCTTTTCCATTTGCCTTCTCGTCGATGAGTTTGTCCATTGCACCAGGTTCATGAACTATGCTCTGTATCACAGTGCTGTAATCCCGCAGAGAGTCACTATACACTGACAGGTCACTAGCTGCGCTGCCAGTACATTCTGACAGATCCGCTGCACAGGAATCTGCACTTACACCCACCTTAGAGTTTAGAGAGAGTGAGCCAAGCAGGTTGCTGTCCACAGAAAAGCTGTTATTGCCATCCTCTGTCACAGAGCGACTTCGATGTGGCATAGGATCACTGAGAGAGCGGTAAGCAGACTCGCCATTTGACTCCCCATTACTGCCATTGCTGGCATCTGAACCATTGTTGGCAGATGAGGAGAATTTTCTCCGTCTTCGAAGGGCGCTGGGGGTAGGTGGTGCCTCTAAAGAAGCCTGGTTTACATTTTTACTGATGCTTACATCTCCTATAGCTACTGCCTCATATTCTGTCCTCACAGCAGGGGCAGGAGTGGAAAGAGAATTCTCTGGTATCATGTGGGGTGACTGTTCCTCATACAGTCCAGACTGAGTCCAAACCATGAGCGTTTGGCCTAGTAAGTCCGTTCCAGAGGACAGCCCTCCATATGAACCAACCTCCGGCTCTGTGACAATTCCTTCATCTGTCATACTTGATTCATGTCCTGAAAGTTCATCCAATGATTTATCTCCAAACATGTTCTCCTCTGAATTTCTCATTGGTAAATATTTTCCACTTTCTCTAATAGCCTGTTTTTTGTTTAGAGTATCTACACTCTGTCCATCTGTCCTCTCCACTTGCTTATTAGTTTCTTTATCATCATCTTCCACCATGTCAAAATTCCCATTTCTTTTCAAACCTGCAATATCATCCTCATCATCATCAGCATCATCATCATCATAATCCTTGTTAGCACTCATTTTACAAATATCCCTTATTACCTGTCTTGCTTCTTGAACATAGCGATCTTGTAAAGGGGTTGGCATTGGTTCTTCATAGTCATAATAAACTCTGCAATCATCACTCTCCACCTCTCTATCAGAGATGACTACTCGATCTCCATCACTTTCACAGTCCAGTCTTTGTTCTGAGGAACTCCTTACAGCTGACCCTACTGGTTTCTCTGAGTAAGTGAAAGATTTGGTTCTCCTCAAAGTAGCAGTGAGGTCCTTTAGTGACGGCCTTCTAGTGTTCAAACCTAAGGGTCTTGAACCCATTCTGTACATAGTTGATGCATTTTGAGCACCCTGAATGCTGGAGTTTAGACTTTCCTCACCATCCTGGCCTTTCTTTTTCATCCTTAGCTCTGACAAATCAGTTTTCAGGTAACTTAGCAGTGACAGAGTTTCTGAAGCAATGTCAGGATTTGACATTGATATTCTGTCCGTATCTTTTTCATGGCTAAAAGTATGGCATTCTAATTTGTTCTCTGTAGAATTAGAAATACCTTCGCCTTGATTCAAAGTAGGCACTAGCCGCGAATGAACACGGACTGGGGCACGAGAAAAATTGTCCCCATGCCCAAAACTAGGTGAGCGGTACATAGTAGCATTGCCATGATATGTTTTGCTTAGGACAGAAGATGAAGCTCTGCTGGATGATGAACCCATGAGATCTTCAGCCTTCAGAGTCTCTGTGCTGGAATATCTGCTGTTACAGCGTGACCCCAAGGGGGTGGAGAGAAATGAGGGAATTTTTACCTTTGACACACGTGATACAAATGGAACATTACTGGTGCCAACCTGTCCCTCAGAAGCTTTACATAGATGTCTATAACTGTCCTGAACCCCAGAGGAACCTCGAGTTGTGTGCTCCCTCTCCCACATCTGCCCACTAAAGCAGCCCTTAGACCGGAAGCTGTCAATCCTACGTCCCTCCATTTGGGAATCACACGAACGCTGGTGGCGCTCCTGGTGCTCCATCGTTACATACTGGTCATCACTGTCATCAGACTCCTCATTCTCTCTACTACAATTGCTTTTCTTCTTTTTTCTCAAAGAACGACGTCGAACCTGATGAGTTAATCCTGCTGGGCTGTCTTCCTCACTACCTGAAGATCTATGTGAGGGTTTTGCCCAGGCATCATGCTTGTTCTTTGAAATGTGTGTGCCAATTCCTTCAGTGCTGTGCACAAATGAGAGTGATTTTCTACCTGTCTGCCCTCCAGACTCGTCCTCCTCTTCTCCAGAGCTCAATCTTTCATGAGTGCTGACCGGTTCCACGGAGGAGCCCGTCTGTGGTTTGAAGGAACTATGTGAGGAATGCAAACTATCTGATGGCTGCGGCTGCTTCGCCCTCTGTCTCTGCTCCTGCAGCTGCTCACTGAAAGCATTCGAATGAGACCTGAGAGGCAGTGCAACAGAACTACTGCGAGGTGGAGGGGCGGGTGGAGTGGATCGGAGGTCGCTACTTTTATGGGTCTCGACTCGACTTGTATCTGTCGACAGGTGTCTTGTCACAAAGTTCAGTTCATCATCACGAAAATGCTTTTCTGTGTTAAAAGCAGAGTCCATACCCTGATGTCTGTTAGCATCATGGTCTGAGCTGTTCGTATCCTTCCAGTGTCCTCTTGGCTGCAGTGGCGACTGCCTGTCGCTCTTGTCGGAGGAAGTGTTGCTGTGTTTTCTGCGGTAGGAACGGTAAAAGTGGTAGTCATCAGATTTTAAATCCTCTCCATCGGACAATGACTTGTGCTTCTTTCTGTCACCATCCCCAAAAAGCTCTCTGATCTTTGTTACGCTCGGCCAGCTCGAATCGACATGAATAGTTTCAGCCTGGGAGGAGCGATGGCGCCGATGAGACTTGCTAGGTGAAATTCCTAGGACAAAAAGATCATCTCCTGAATTTAAAGCGTTACCACTAAAGCTGTCAGAGCAATCACTGACTCCAGAAAAATCACTCTTACCTGCCTTCGTGCCGCTCCCGCTCTTTCGAACCCTCGGTTTATGACCTCTATCCGAATCCGAGCCAGAGCCAGACTCTTGACACTTACGATCCAAAAGTTTGTCGGTCAGCGTTCCTGAAGAAGGATCTTTGCTCTGATCAGGCAGACATCCTGAAATGTCCTGGGGAGCTGACTCATCTGGAGATCTAATCCTGGGTAAAACTGCAGCCTGAAGAACCGAAGAAGAAGAAGTGCTGCCCGAGTTCGAGTTTGTTCCAAACTTTTCTGAGAGCTGACGGACTGAGGGTGAAATGGGATGCGTGGAGCCCTTTTTCAGCTCTGCCCTCGAGAGGCTGGCTGCTGAGATTTTGGAAACTTTTCTAGCCACAGCAGCACTGCGCATATCCGAGAGCGGTGCAGCCGGAGGGGGAAGGGCTGCTCCAGCCTCCAAATCCTCCGAGCCGTGGCGCTGATCCTCCTCGGCTCCCGCACCGCGTTTATTATTGGCCTTCCAATTGTGCAGCTTTTTGAAAGACACACTCCGGTACACCGCAGACTTGCTCTGCGTCTCCTTCTCTGCCATCGCGTGCGTCCTTTTTTTTTTTAGGGGGGGGGGCGTCCCTCGTTATTGGCGTGTTTTTAGTTCATCGATAGATCCACAAACTTTTTTTCTTTCTGACACTTTTTTTTTTTTTTTTACAAAACAAAAACAAAACTAGCCCCGCGTCCCCATTGACCCGGCTCAGTCTCGCACTCAACGAAGCAAACTTGACGCAAACCCGACACAACTTCACGCTTCAGGGAAACTGACGCAAGCGCGAGTTYCCCAGCTTTGCTTTCCTTCCGCTTGGTTTCCATCCATGGAGAAGGAAAAGAGGCTCAAGGTCTGAGCAGTAAGCGGCCGACTCGTGGAACTCCGCAGAAAGTCGCGTCCTCGAAGTAATTCCCATTTCGGAAGCTGAGAGCGTCTCTGCGCGAACGCATCTTTCTCTCCGACTCCAGTGTGCTCAACCTGATGATCCAGACATCATTAAGGTTGACTTATGTGCTGTGTTTTGTGTGTGTGTGTGTGTTTTGCATGCCTAAATGGCTGGTTGGAGTGAGTGAGGGAGGGAGGGCGGGACTGAGTGAGGGGAAGGGGGAGAGTAAGAGCCCCTGGGGTAATGGGGGAAGAAGAACCGCGCTTCCTCTCTGATGGGAAAATGCACATTCTGAGCAACACACACACACACACACACGCGCGCGCGCACCAGAGATATGTTCGTTCTGGAGGGGAAAAGTGGCCCAAAACTTTTTTTGAATCCCCCCCATATGAGTCTCCGATCTGTTTTTCCCATAGCAGTGTGAACAGCATGAAATAAAAGAAAACAAAGCATGCAATCAAATTCTTATTTGGCCCACTTTTCAATATTCCTCCTACTGTACATCCTCCCTCTCCTAAAGCCTCTCCTAAATTTATCTCTATAAAAAATTTTTTTAGAAAAAAATTGAAAATGAGAGTGGTGTAGTGGTTCGCACTGTCGCCGTGCACCTCCATGGTCTGGGTTCGATTCCCGGCCAGGTTTCGATTTCCATCTCTGTTGTGCATGGAGGTTGCATGTTTTCCCCGTGCTTGGTGGTTTTCCTTCCACAGTCCAAAGACATGTAGGTTAGGGTAATTAGCATTCCCAAATTGCCTGTAATGCGAGTGTGTGTATGTAGGCGATGGATTGGCACCCTACCTCGTGCCCTAAGTCTCCTGGGATAGGCTCCAGGCCTCCCCGTGACCCCCCCGTGAATACAGAATTAAGCGGTATAGATGATTGACTGAGTGAGTGAAAATGAGAGTGAAGGATAATGTCAGTGGCAGGATAGTGAGGTAACAAATTCCCTGTATTGTGTGTATGTATGTGGCCAGCGATGGATTGGCATCCAGTCCAGGGTTTACTCCTGCCTAGGATAGGCTCCAGGCCCCGTGACCCTGTACACAGAATAAAACAATGTAGATGGTGAGTGAGTGCGTAAGAATATCGCTTAACTGCTTTGTTTTTGAAGACATATCAAATCCTGGCTACAGAAGAACCTATCTGCAGTGTCAGAGGAACTGTAAAATATAATAAAATTAAAACCTGGTATGAAAGAAGAGGCAGAATTACATGCCCTTAGAAGCTTAGAAGGCATCATGTGCCACATTTGTTTCCTTGCACAGGTGGATCAGTGAAGAAGCGTGATCTGTTCAGACTAATGCCAGACTTTGGTCACATTGAAAAGATAAAATGAACACTTTACATAGAGAGAGAGAGAGAAAAAAACTGATTGAGTCATCAATCAGATATGGATCACATTTGCCTGCAGTTTCGCATGCAAGAACATAGCATAAGAGTATGTGATTTACATCATAGGAAATTAAGTTCAAAATCTACTCAATGTAAGAACACCTAATGAATTAAAATTCAATTGATTACACTCTGTATCTTGAAAGTAATCCATGGAAACAATGTCCTGCATTTTTTCTTTCTTTCCCCATACAGGCCATTGAACCTGGGTTCATTGCCCTCCTGAGTGGTGACATTGTAGCATTTTTCTTCTCGTTTCTCATATTCGCACTATTCCCAGCTTCAGTGTCCCTGCTTCATTCCTGTTCTCCCCTGTGTCTCCATTGGTTTCCTCTGACATCTCTGGTTTCCTCCCACTGATTAAAAGCCTGCCATGCGATAAACTAGCTTCTGGTCTAGTGTGAAGTGTTTTCCTGTGTTGATCCACCACTATCCTGTCCAGGATAAAAAGGTTACTGAAGATGAGCAAATAGATGCACAATATTGTAAACTGACCTACCTTGATTATTTTATGCTGAACTGTCCACTTTTAAGATTTCAAAGGGGAAAAAACGTTATACGGTGAGATCACTTTTTGCATTCCTTCTCATTGCCACGTGTACTGTACTATACAGATAGAGTAAATTGCTTAGTATTCTGTAATTTCTTTTTTTCGTTCATCACCACTCATTTGATCAGTAATGACTTTAGCTTGTTTTAGGGTTACAGTAATTATGGAGCCTATTCAGGGAACATTGGTGTGTAGCAGTCAGCCTGGATGCGATGCCAGGCAATTAAATGTTACCACTCAAACACATTCACATTTTGCATAGCTGCCTACTGCCATGTTATATATGTTGGAAGGAAATTAGAAAACCCATGCAAACCCTGTAATAACACTCAGAGGAATTCTACACAATCTCAGGATGGAACAGAGACCTGGTGCTGCTGATATTCATTGTTTATACATATAAGAAACCTGAAGACACAGGCCATGGAAAGACACACAACTCCTAGTAGTTTTATTATTTTTAATACTGTGCATTAGTGCAAAGTGCAGATAAACTATGTCTAAGAACATTGGCAAAGCAGGCATCAACAACCACTGTGGCATGACACAGGGAAAAAGTTACAGTTAAGTTAGGTTAATATCCAGTCAGGTACAGTAATAACACAGTGATGTCTATTTCTACAGTTCTAAAATTCACATTTGACACTTGACATGAAAATACAGTACACACAACAGTTTTTAACAACTTTTCACAAAGCTACAAGACACCCGACAGCTTCACAAATTAGTCATATTCTCACTGGCTTCACAGCATTTACACTACCAATGCCTTTTCAACAGCTACACACATTTTGTATTTTTTTTTTTTTAGGTTTGCTGTACTGTAAGTCAGAAGTGTAAGATGCATCGTCACATAGTCAAAACAAGAGTGCAAATTATTAAGTCTTCATATACCTATTCAGGAATTCACACAGTGCAGCCCATCTAAGTGTATTATAGATTCAATCATAATTTCTCATTGTATAAATACTTGCATAAGAAAGTACAGAGCAGCTAAGTGTGGGTTACTGCTACCAGCTATTCCTGGTAAATCACACCACCTAGTGGCTGAATTTATACATAGTACCGTTCACAGTTATTAACAGTTACACTTGTAGTGGGATTATAATTCATAAAATCTGTAAATTAAAAATAGTTCTTTTAATTCTCATGCTTTTTAATGCTAGTGCTTTATGTAAATGTGACAAGCCTACATTTCTGTCCAGATAGATATTTGATTTGATGAAGTACATGATGAGACAAACATAATATTTTCACATTTTATAAATATAGCACTGGTTTCCATATAATATTAGAAGTACTATCATAACATAGTGGATGATGGCCTTTTGTCCAAAATGTCAAGTTTTACTGGAAACATTGTGCACAGAATCAGGSCAAAAATGTATACACACCTCAGGAAAAGAAAAATAGTATGATGTATATTACATTACTCACTCACTCATCATCTATACTGTTTAATCCTGTATTCAGGTTCGCAGGGGACCTGGAGTCTAACCCAGAGTTAGGGCACAAGGCGGGGTACACCCTGAACAGGGTGCCAATCCATCGCAGGGCACACACATATACTCACACACCCCAGCCAATTTGGGAATGCCAATTAACTTAACGTACATGTCTTTGGACTGTTGGAGAAAACCGGAGTACCTGGAGGAAACCCACCAAGCATAGGGAGAACACTCTACGCACGAAGAGATAGAAATTGAACCTGGCCGGGAATCGAACCCAGACCCTCGAAGTGCAACACGACAGTGCTAACCACCGTGCTGCCTTTATTAATAATATTTATTATATTATATATCAATGTATAGAAAGTCAGAAAGTTTTCTTATCCTGAAGTGTGCCCTTATTCTTATATATGTAGTTTTTTAAGCCCTGATTTTTTTTTTTATTGTAAGGAATGTTTGTATGAGTATCTGTGGACTTATTAGTCCATGGTTAGTATTGTGATGTTTGGTTAGTATTGTAACTGAGATGTTTGCATGATTTATTTCATTACAGCCAGAAATGGTGGAAGTTCTTGCTCAGGAACACTTCCTCAGTAGATACCACACCTGGGTGGAAACATGCTTTTATATGTCACATTATTCATGATTTCTTGTTTAGTAGGTTTTGTGGTATTCGCGCTTCTGGTTTGCTGGTGTCTCTAAATGTAGTGACCCTGAGCAACAAGGTGCGTGTTCCACGTCTGAATTTGGGCTGTGTGAAGTAGAACAGGATGGGATCGAGCACGCTGTTCATGCTGGCAAACGGTCTCGTACTCTTATACACCACCGATAAAAAGTTCCGGAGCTGGCATGAGGCATCAGGCATGGTCCTCACTAACAGGTACATAGTTTTGGTCACGTGGAACGGCAGGAAGCTGATGGCGAACACTAGCACCACAATGGCGATCATCCTCACAGCTTTGTACTTCTTCTCTTTGGCTGCTTTAACGCTGGCGTCATCCGGTTGGCACAGAACCCGTGCCATCTTGCAGTACAACACAACAATGACCATAAAGGGCAACAGGAAACCCAGGCAGGTGAGGGCCATGCCGTATGGGTAATACTGCTGTGAGCGCTCAGGCACACTCAGCTCGTAGCACACGGTACGGTTTCTCTGGATGCCCGTCGCTGCGAATTCGAACGTAGGCGCACACAGAAGTGCTACAATGACCCAGACGCTGGCACAAACAGCCCATGCCAGCTTACGTCCTGCTCTTCTGAGCCACGGGGACAGTGGATGGCAGATGCCCAGGTAACGCTGAACGCTGATACAGGTGAGAAAAAGGATGCTCCCATGCAGGTTGCTGTAGAACTGAAACCGTACCCACCGGCATGTCAACTCCCCAAAGGGCCAGTAGTCTCGACTGGCATAGTTGTAGATCAGCAGAGGGAGGGAGCACACATACAGGAAGTCAGCTGCAGCCAGGTTCAGCGTGTAGATCTTGGTTCGAGTCAGGGAATGTCTGGTTCCCCACAGGTGAAGGATGACAGCGCAATTGAGTGGCAAGCCCAGGACGAAGACCACGCTGTACACCACAGGGAGAAGGATGCGCTTAAAATCCTCACTGTAGGTGCAGGAAGGGAGGCCTGAGGATGAGGAGGAAGCATTCTCCATCCGTGCAATGATTGATTTACATCCTAAAAGAGACAGAGAGAGAGAGAAAAAGACTGAATTAAAACATAGAGTAGGATTGAAATAGTCAAGTGATGAAGCTTCATCAATTGCATCCAATGGACAAAAATATTTAAGTGGATTGAATAAAAGGCAGAAGGAAATGTGGAGAGATTTTGTTTTGTTTGATATCTTTTTAGATTACTAAAATGTTGACATRGCTTGTTACAAAAGACAAACATATATGATGTTTTATTTACTTCCATTTCCTGAATCTCTGATTTCATAGGTTACCTCTACCTTAAAAAAAAAAAAAACATCCCAAAGACATTACGGTAGGTGACCTCCTCACTCTAACCTACCAATTGGTATGAATCACTGTGTGAAATTCTCTGGACCAATGTTCCAACCTCATTTCTACGGTTCCTGGTATAAGGCTCTGTGATCCACTGTGATCGTGACCAGGATAACCACAGGCCATATTTCAACCTATGATTTAACGCTATATATATATAGATATGTGACTTATTTTATAATTTGGGGTACATTTCATTTCTGTTGATAAGTATATTTATTTGAAATATTTTCTTTAAAAATATCATATTTTACTTATTAATGGAGAATACATTGTAATGTCGCACAAACATTAGATCAACAAAATTGTCAGGATGTTGTCAATTTTGCAGTTGACGGTTTCTTGGTTTCAAAATAATGAAAAAATAGAAGAGAGTTAACAACATTTTTTTTTATTTATCATCATGTCTAAATATTTAAAAATATTTTAACATTTTCTTATTAAAAAATATGAAATATACAAAATGCATTATATATTTGCAAATCATTTTTGAGTTGCACGACACATTTCTGTTAGTAACATTGTTGAAAGACTAAGTAAGGAAACCATCCTTTACCTTCAAATAATTGTTAAAGGTTACCCTTTGCAAGGCGCAGCTATGTTTTACTTGATTGTACTTTTTTTTTTACTGTGAAATGTACTCCAAATTAAAGAATAACTCATATACAGACAAGTGACAAAAATAAAGCAAGACCCACTGGCTTTTTTACAATGTGTAAGGCTTTTATGATGGTGTGATTGAGGATTCTCTTTAAGATGAACATATCAACGCTAATCAAAACTTRTGCGTGACGGCTCACTGAATGGTTTGAATGATGAAAATAGTGTAAATCACATGCTATATTTTTCACACTCAGAAGATCTCAAATCACTTGAACAGCTATTGAAGCGACATGTTAGACAACACTCTCTATAATTACAAATATGATCAAAACACCAAAACGAAGGAATATCACAATATATAAACATTCCTCCCTCCTATTCATGAGGTTTATTTGACACATATGTATGAAATMCACACATTGGATTCATTAACGAACAACTAAAAATGGAGTAAGAACTTTATGATTCATGTGCTAGGACTTCAATATTAATATCCTTGAACCATAAATGAGCTCATAAAATAAAAGGAACTTTTCCAAATAGCTCTTAATTCAATCCCAGGATCTGGATGTGATTTATGCAGGAAGTCAGTGTGTAATRCTACTTGGCGTTCAAGGGCTTTGGCATCAGTCGAATTAATCAGACTCAGAAGCAGCCAAACTAATTCCTTTCAAGTGTTTCAATCCCTTAATATCTGGCACAACAATCAGGTACAATACACTTTTACAGATGCAATACATGCATGCTAACACAAACCATGTCGGATACATAAGTCTGCATAAATAATAAATATTGAATCATATGTCTATATATAGAGAGAAATAAGACCACTTCTAAACTTCTCTGGTCAGGGTAAATCCAGAGCCTATCAAGTGCCAGGATGGTATACATGAGAATGTGTGTTGCATGATGTGAGAATACACTATACGTGCGATGAAAATGTGTCAGAGGCCAYACATTCTTCCACAGTAAGGGCAATTTTGAATAGCCATTCCACATACCTGTATGTTTTGAAAGGAAACTAGAGAACTAGAAAGGAACACACATAAACCCACATGGAAACTGCAAGCATACAACAAAGTGAGCGCTAGACTCAACCCATGATGTTAAAGTTGTGAGGCTGCAACGCTGCACAATGAGATGAGGCACTATAATGGAAGTATTTAATATACAGTACAGTCAAAATAGTGGCCATAATAAATACTTTAAGTACTGTATGTATTGTCTATGGTGGCACAGTGGCTTAGTGGTTAGCACTGTCTCTTTGCACCTCCAGGGTCTGGGTTTGATTCCTGCCTCTGGGTCTGTGTGCAATTTGCACGTTTTACGCGCACATGTAAATTTTCATCATTAGTCCTAAATGGGATTAAATACAATGGTAAACAGCATTGGCCACCACAATCCCTAGTTGGACTACAGCAGTTCCTAGATGGGTTGAAATGGATGTAGTAAATCATGGATGTGGAAAGTAAAGCATAACATTTGGGTGGTTTAGGAAAATCCATTGGATGTTATAAAGAGGAAACTCTACACTGCATAAAATGATGGTACATTTGTCCAAATTAGGATTTTATCTGTCCTATGAAGTACAGAATACAGGAATAATGTTGAAACAAAAATAGAAATATAGGCTATTTCACCAAAACAATGCTTTACTCTTTTATTTGATTATCAGTTTATCTGATTGTGTTCAGGCTGTCTTCCTGAAGGTCTAAATTTAAATGCAATATGGTGAAAAATATCCAAACAGTTTGCCTACAAATGACCTTGCTAGGTGAATTAAATGTGAAAACAACTATCATTGTCAGGAGTGATCAAGTTGTTGGATAGTTGTCTGGCATAGGGAAGTGAACATAAAGCCAAGAGTGCCTCATGACTATAGATATTGTTGAGACACTCTGACTTTTAAAGGGGACCTATTATGCAAAATATAGAAAATATATGACTTAACAAAAACAAAAAAAAATTGCAATTGATCCCAAACTTTTAAGTGGTAGTGTATACTAAAAACTATACCAAATACTTGAAACGTTTATTATATATTGCATTGAATATTAGTAAAAAAAAAAGAAGAAAAAAAAAAATTTAGTTAGTTTAAAATTAGTTTTAGTTGTTATGTTATATATATATATATTCAAGTCCTGATTTATTGTTTCATACATTTAAATTCCATTGAAACATAATTTTTTACATCTTTTGAATCACAAAAAGAAAATAACAACTAAAACTAATTTTAAACTAACTAACTAACTATATATATATATATTTATAATATATATATATATATTTTTTCTTCTTCATATACTGTATACTGTATACAGTATATGGGTATATACAGTATATATATATTCATATTAATATTTGCTGAACAGCCTCACTCTATGGATAAGCCAACACTGCATAAACCTAATCAATTCAGGTTATAATTGAGGTTCCTATACAGACTGCTAAAACATAGATGATGCTCCTGCTCCTGTTCGATGTTCCAGCTTGGTCACACATTTTTAAATGCTTTAATATGCTACAACTTTAAAGGCCAACCAACACTTTAGGCACCCATACTGAAAGGGGGCCCCCTACTGGACTAATGCASTAATGCTGAGAATCTTTGTAACTCACCACCACATTCACTGACTTGCAATTGCATCACCAGATTTTTGTGCAAATTCAACACATGACAACAATAAATTCAGCTAGAGTCAAGGGCAATAACACTGCCAAAATGACCATTATCAAAATAAACTGGCATGTCATGAAAACCCCCCTGTGATGGATTGGCACCCTGTCCAGGGTGTACCCTGCCTCGAGTGCTTTTGCATTTTGCATTCGGTTGCATTAAAACACAAAAAGCAAGATAGCAGGAAAGGTTTAATAGTGTCCTGTGCTCCTCTTACACATCACTCCTCATCTTGCTCATCCTCTCAACACAACAGAAATGATTCAAGATTCAAAGAACTTTATGATAATGGAGTGGGCAAAAATAACATTAATCATTTGAAGATTGTGTGAGTGAAACACAATTACATTTTATTAACTTAACTCTTGGTTATGAAAATGTCATTCATAATGTTAATCTGTTTAAATTCCATGGTTACTCCTAATCACAGAGGTTATCTCAGCTTCTGTCCATTTCACTGCCTGTGCTGTTTATTTGTTATAAACCGCCATGTATGTTTTCTGTTTAAATAAGTATTTTGTTATTCTGTGTAAGCGTGATTTACAATGCCCCTGGTCTGTTCAGCACCATGCTGTCAATCAGCTGCCTCTGTCAGCCTGCCTGCATGTGATGCGGTCCTTAATACTCAAATATTTGAACAAGACCGGCATTCTGTTTTACATCTTGTCATCCTTTTTTTCTTCAGAACACACTTGATGTGGCAAAGTGGCTTTATAATATGTTTTATTATACATATCTATGGCAAGTCTAGCTCCGCCCCTGCTTGGGATACATGCAAATAGGAAATGTATTTACTTTCAGGAAAGCTTGTTGTTTTTAGAACTGCAGTGCTGTGAAATACTGTAGTTTTTGCCCCCTTCCCTCATTATATATATTTATACATATATACAGTACAGACCAAAAGTTTGGACACACCTTCTCATTCAAAGAGTTTTCTTTATTGTGTTCTTTATCGTGTTCTTTATCGTGTTCTTTATTGTGTTCTTTATTGTGTTCTTTAGCCCAAACGCGTCTCTTCTGCTTGTTGCCTGTCCTTAGCAGTGGTTTCCTAGCAGATATTCTAGCATGAAGGCCTGATTCACACAGTCTCCTCTTAACAGTTGTTCTAGAGATGTGTCTGCTGCTAGAACTCTGTGTGGCATTGACCTGCTCTCTGATCTGAGCTGCTGTTAACCACCGATTTCTGAGGCTGGTGACTCGGATGAACTTCTCCTCCGCAGCAGAGGTGACTCTTGGTCTTCCTTTCCTGGGGCGGTCCGCATGTCAGCCAGTTTCTTTGTAGCGCTTGATGGTTTTTGTGACTGCACTTGGGGACCCTTTCAAAGTTTTCCCAATTTTTTTGGACTGACTGACCTTCATTTCTTAAAGTAATGATGGCCGCTCATTTTTCTTCACTTAGTTGCTTTTTTCTTGCCATAATACAAATTCAACCTCTTGACTGAGAAGGTGTTTCCAAACTTTTTGGTCTGTACTGTATATATAT
>QMIH01000480.1:234470-246429 GCA_003987875.1 Clarias batrachus
TATACTGTTCTTTTTGTATTTAAATGCTAAAGCTTTTGTATATGACAATTGTGTAAAGGGTTAGATAAAGAATTTGATCATCTCCACCATCCCATCAATATTCAGATCCAATTACTTTATTTACATCTTGTTGCTCTTGAATGACAGAGATGTGTCAGTTTGTCTTTAGATAAACGGCTATCTAAACATTTCTTCATGATTTACTTTCACATTTTTAGAATCCTGTACATGCTTTGAACGTGTCAGTGTTTTACTTGCTTACAAGAGTTGGTTTTCTAATAAAATGCAAGCAACATTTTAAACCTAGATGTGGTCACATCATTTCCATCTTTTCCACATACCACCATAAACTCCAAGCATCTTGAGCCAAACAAATGACTACAAACTCATTCAGGTGACCCCTGATCGCTTGCCTGATGCTACCCTACTCTAGTGTCCTTCTAAACACAACCACCTGTTGCCAGCACAAATCTGCAGCAAAAAGCACAAGAAATAAAACAGGCTCTAAACAAGGCCTTAAATTACCATCAGAAAATGACAAGAGCAATGACAAAGAGCTTCACTTTTGAAAGTGGCCTAGCTTCTGAAAAACAAATTTGAAGCTAAGGTAGGCCAGGATAGTATGTCTAGTTTCTGGGAAAAAAAAWAWATATATATATATATTAAAAAAAGATCATGCAAACTGATGCAAGTGAAGATTATGCGTGTTTGTGGTGAACCCATTATTTGAAAATGTCTGAAAGCCATTATAAAGCTATTATACTATTATATATTATATATTATATATGCTTCAATAGTTTCGCCTAGTCTAGTTAAATATGTCTGCTGATTGCCTGATACATTGTCTCTCTATTGACTTTGATTTAAAAAAAAAGAGAGAAAGAGAGAGAAAGAAATAAACATCTGGTTCTATATTTAAAAGAATTAACCAGAAGCAGACAGTGTGCATTTAACCTATGAAAAATGTATAGTTTTATCTGTGTTGATTAATAGAAATAATATGGACAGCAAAAAACATAATCATTGTAAATTATATTTATATTTTAAAAATAGGAACACTCACTCACTCACTCACTCATCATCTATACAGCTTAATCCTGTATTCAGGGTCATGGGAGGCCTGGAGCCTATCCCAGGAGATTTAGGGGACAAGGAGGGGTACACCCTGGACAGGGTGCCAATCCGTCGCAGGGCACACACACACATACACACACTCACACACTCATTCACATACATTCCATGCACACAGAGACGGGAATCGAACTGGAGCCTGGAGGTGAAAAGCGACAGAGCTAAACAGGAAAGCTTTTAATACAATGTAAAAACTTTGTTTGTATTTAAAGGATGACATAATATGTGTAAAAAAAACTAATGTAAAAATTTTTAACATCCACAGAAAGATTCTTAACTGTCTGTAATGGACCTGTCACTGCATTCATCTGTGGCTATGGAATGAATAAAGGCAAACATGTACTGTAAGTGTGTGTAAGGAAATGTGTAAAGTTTGCCAGGAAGACTCCGAAGTCTCGATTGTTTCCTGTGAGTATAATTATTCTTATGATGGAGGTTGAATGTGTTCCAAACAGGATGTTAAACCTTCCAACACTAAAAGAAGGGGAATAATAGAGTGCTCAGTGATCACACCCTGAAATGTTCAGTATGAATACTGCATGATAATACACTGTGAAGTAAGCTGGAACAAGAATTCATCACTACTGGCAACTCATGCGAGTTAAATCAGGATGCAGATAGGAAGCGGTAGTACTGGCAGTGTGTATATATGGCAGAAGTCTACAGTAGAAATTGCCTAAGTCCTGTAAATAATGTATAGTATGTAGTGTCAGCAATACAAATAGCATGAATACTGTAAGATGTACAGTTGTAAGCACTGTGTGTGTGTAACTTGTTCAACAGGTTATTACAGCATTAACACAAATATCTATATTTACTTATTCAACCGGTTATCATTAACACAAATATAGAATCAGCCAATCACATGGCAACTACTCAGTGCATTTAGCCATAACCATGCGCGTAGACATGATCAAGTCAATTTGCTGAGGTTCAAACCGAGCATCAGAATGTGGAAGAAAACATATACTGTATATCTTTTGAAAGTAGCGTGGTTGTTCGTGCAACAACCTGAGTATTGGTCTGAGTATTTCTGAAGCAGCTATTCTACTGTGATTTTCATACACAACCATCTCTAGGTTTTTACAGAGAGTGGTTTGAAAAAGAGAACAATATCTAGGAAGCAGTAGTTCTAGGAGAAAATTCCCAGTTATCGCCAGAGGTCAATGGTGTATGAATAGAAAGGCAAACAGTAACACAAATAAAATCTCAAAGCATGCAAAAAAGAATCTTTGAACACACTGCATGTTGAATCTTGAAGCTGGCGGCCTGCAGCGCTAGAAGCCCACACCGTGTGCCACACGTGTCAGCTAAGAACAGGAGGCTACCATTCGCATCGGCTCACCAAACAGGCAACAGAATATCGAAAAAACGTTGCCTGTTCTGATGAGTCTCAATTTCTTAAGTACTTAAGCAGTTAAAAGTAAGTATTAAAGTTATACTGTATAAATACATAGTACATAGAGGCAGAATAGTGCCAAAAATGTATTGCATGTATACCTTACTTACTTATTATTATTTAGCATAAGAACATAGTGCATGAGGCAGAGTTTAATAAACTCATGAATTCTATGTTATAACTGCAATACCTTCCAAGGCCAGCAGGGTGCACTCTCAGCCAGGAAGCAGCCTAATACTTCCCCAAACCATTAGGACTGATTGAGTTAATCTAATTTGAGTTGACTTTTGGAATGCTTCCAAAAACTGACTGATGTCTCCTTTGATTTCTTAATCTTGACTCTTTCAGTCTGTCAGGAAATCATTTCTCCACCATGTTTAAGGAAGTTCTTAAAATGCAGAGCAATGGAGCAACAGAGAGAGGAGGCCTTTAGAGAGAATTCACAGGTGTTTCCTATACAGATGATTTTTTTTTTGTACACACACACACACACACATTACCAGTCAAAATATTGGACACACCTTCTAAATTCCACGGCCTTTACAGAGTTTTATTTATTTCTATGTTATAATGATATACTGTAATATACTGTATAATGATATAATACCAAAGATGTGATATATCTCCTTCGAACAGTTAATGTTGAGATGTGTCTGTTACTTTTGCTCTGTAAAGCCTCAATAACAGCTCTAATCTGATGCTCTATTAATAAGTGATTTTTTTGGGCTGGTTACCAGTTTCATCATGGCGCTTAATGGGTTACTTTTCTTCTTAATACTGTTGACCATACTGTTGACAGTGCCACTGAGAATCTACTGGGAAGTATTAATAATAATTTTCCCCTATCAATCACAGTGACACTAGCTAATTATGGGAATTATGGGTGTTGTTAGTGCATGCATGTAGAGAAGGGCAGAGTGCACAGTGTACTGTAGCCTGTGCCATAGTTCAAACTGCTTTGTACAACAGTCAGTATGTGTCAATTACTTTAATTGGTTGAACAGGGTTCCAAGAGTGCTTATATTTCCTAAAATCGCATCATGAATGAGATCATTGTAGTTCTAAATGGTTATTGCAGCATAGTGAAACACATCAACATGCTAAACAATACTTTTAGGAATTTAAAATGTAAAACATGAAAGCGCATCAGATGAAAATRAAAAAACAATAAGGGAACAATATAACAAGACTGGAATGTAAAAATTAACGTGAGCCTCCTTACCTAGCTATGAAGTATAAAATGAACGTGGCACCTTTACGATCTATTTCCACTAATGGAGCAACATCGTGTGTCGAACATCGTTTGGCCATCGTGTGTCTGAAATGTCACTTAGTTAATAGAATTTTTTTGTTTATACGAGCGGCATTCAAACCAGACTAGGACATTTGTTGGGGCAGAATAACAGAATACCGTTATGAAAGTGAAGTACTGTATAATAAAGTAACTACCTTTATTTCTCTATATAATTTCCTGCTACACTAATGCACTTATCCTAGCGTTTCACTTGCGCTTGAATAACACTAAGGTACTGTAGAACGTTTTCTCATGATTGGACTGTCTCCTTCATGTCTGAAACCCTGTCCTCTAAGGAGCTCCTTTAATTGCCCAAACATCAGCACATCATAAGAAATAGGCTGTAGCAAGGTCAGAACTGAATGGTGTATGAGACAGTAACTCTCAGCCATGTTCCTGTATTGTGCAATTGGTATTCATGAATGATTGTGTGTAGATTTCCCAAAGACAGATGCATCTCTACCATACGTTGTTGACAAACTATCCATCAATTTATAAAGCTCAGGCATCCACTCGCTGAATGAACATGGGAATGACTACATATTTATATACTGCCTACATTTTTATTGCGTCCTCACATCCGAAAAATTAACAACCTGGAGCCTTAGCCGCCTGAGCCACCGCTCTACATTCATCCCCTTGAATGTAGCCTGGACACACAATTTTAGTTTTATCCAAACTTCTATCTAGAAGATGGTGATGTTTAATCTTATTATCGGGATTAAACGTGCCATTATCACACATAATTGAGAGCTACGATCATGGGAAGTCATTAGGTGTCATGATCATATGATTTAGTTAAAATAGAAATGTGTTAAAATATCCAGAATAATCACGCGCATGAACGTGTTAATATTAACAGCCCGTTTTAATATACTTTGCACTGAATTTTTACTCTTTAACTTTTACTGTGCTTGTGGCATTTAGGAAAAAAAAGTCTTAATATTGAATCATACTCGAAAACGAATGGAAAAATACGACAACACAGATTGCTCTGAAAAAAAAAAAAAAAACCCACACACAAAAAAAGTGTTGTGGTTTCCGCAAACACAACACTGCTTCACATCTGGCAGTGACCAGGCACTTTGTCATCATTTTCGTTTTTCTTTCTCTTGCTAAATGAACTGTGAAACAACACACCTCGTTTTTTTAACCAATGCCCACTGTCTGAACACGTCTGTGCCCACATCTGAGGGTGATGACACATTTTTCCCTCCCTTCTACAAATCTGATGTAAGCTCCTGTTAATCATTTGGCAAAAAAAAGGTTTACTTTGGCTGTGCAGGATTGCAGACAGGAAGTTGGCTATGCAGACGTCTGATGCTCGGCATTTTTGGGAAGTGCTATGAAGCCAACAGACCCACTTCTAAAGCACATTCCTGGAAAGTAGTACGGGAATATGTGTCTCTGTGAAAAAGGATTAGTTATTTTAGCTGGTTCGTTTACCAGAGAACATGAACGGGTTTAATGTGATTGTTGACTCAGCTTCCAAATTCCCCAGATCTCAAGCCGATCAAGCATCCATGGGATGTGCTGTACAAACAAGTCTTATCCATGGGGGCCCGAGCACATAACCCACGGATCTGCCGCTTATCATCCACCTTTAATAGCCTGCATTTATTATTAACATGATTTAAAATACTGCAAGAGAGTCAGCAGCATTTAAACACAGAACTAAATTACAACCAGCAGACTCACAAGAACCACTAGAATTCACACTACATACAATTTTTAAGATAACCAGTAATTAGTTGTATCTAAGTTGTAATTGCATAAGAGTGATTAATTTTGATCTTTTTTGTTCAGTGGCACTCGTTGGATATCACTCACCTCTATTTCCATAACTTGGACTGTCTGACATGAGCATCAAATACTCTTCTAGTCATTACGTTCACGATGAACTGACCAACCTTTTATTCATTCATTCATCTTGTATACCGCTTATCCTGTGAGGGCCTGCAGCCTATGCGAGGAGCCTTAAGGCATGAAGTGGGATACACCCTGAATATGTTGCAAATCTATCACACACAAAAATAGGTGCAATTCGGGAATGCCTCTTAACTTAATCTGCATGTCTATGAACAGGGGGGAGGAAACCCACCAAGCACGGCGAGAAACTTCACGCACACAGACCCAAGGCAGAAGCCGAAYCCTCGACCCCGGTGGTTTAATGCAGTAGTGYTAATGACTATGCCACTGTGCCACCGTATGTGATATATTAAGGAACATACTTGCCAGTGATTCTATTGACTGTAATGTAATAATAAATACTTTATTAAGTAATAATTACTTAATTACTTAATTAAGTAATACAACTTGGAACAAGGAACAAGGAATTATGTATTGTGTTCTAAATTACTTCACACAATACTGTAGCATTCAGTAGAACGTCTAATTGGTTATGTGTTTGGTTCTCYCCTCCTCTATCATTTACCCTTAATTCCACCCATTTGTTTAGACTGTATTAAACAAATGATTTCTATTGTTGGGCTGGCTATGAAACWGTATATGCCTTATACTGTACGCATTAAAATAATTAAGCAGTCTAAAAATGATCAATTTGATCCATTTAAAGCTGAAGTTTTTAACTTTTTTTCGAACTTAGACTACTCTTCTCTAACTCCTTTGGATCAACCTTTCTGCATGCCCGGACTGGCCATGGGTTCTCATGGGTTTGGTGCTCAAACTTATAACTAGCAACTTCAGCTATAGCCCTGAGCTAAGATTTATCTTTATGTTGACGATTTAATCTGTACCTGACATCAACAAGAATTCCACACTATGGGCTAGAAAGAAACCAGCCCCATCCTCAGTACTTCAAATCATTCATTGTATTTTCTTACATCAATTGCAATTCCTTCCAAAAAACATCCAAAAAAATGATGCAATAAGGAAATGTAGATGCCAAAAAAGACTTTTTATATGAGTGTTTCTATATCCTCTAAGATTATGCGGTTTAGCCCTACTCGTCCACTTATACTAGCCTTCGGTGTTGCTATGATGCTATGAAATAACTGAAATAGCRAAAAATAAGATTACTCTACATCCAGAMTCCGGTCTTGGCCCTACTAAATAAAACGCAAATAAAGCAATATGATTCTGTTTATCCCTCTGGTGAAACAGTCGAGCATGCCTCCTTGTTTGATAACTAATCCTTTCTATAATAAGGGTTACCATTGCATAAAAATGCCCTATTACACAATTTCCACTTCATCAATGCTCKGAATGCCCAACATAATGCATACTGGAAGCAAGATCAGGCAAGCTGCACCTGCAAGACCACATTTACTAGTCAACAAGGAAAGCCCCTGCTGCTAAGCCTGCTGTGTGGTGCTGTTTTCTCCAAGCAGGGTGCTTAACAGCTGTGCATTAACAAAAGAACACAGGAAAAGTCCTCTGAGCTATTGGATTTTTTCTTTTATTAGCTTTCCACACTCAAAACATCTGCCATAATAAAAAAAGGATGTGTTGCACAAGACTAGTTCCAGCATAGCACCCTGACATAACAAGCATTTTAAGCCATTAATAATAGGAAAACCAAACCATACGCATTTATGTTACATTGTGCCGTTCATCTATGGGTTTATTAAGATTTCTGCAAATTATTTGAATTAATAAAAATCTATAATCATTGATTCGGTCACAGTGTGAGGGAATCGTCTTTTGAATTTATTACAACTTAAATCAGTCACTGAGTTACCACCTTCATTACAAGAAAACAGCACGATTTTGGCCCATATGCCGATTTTTTGTCAGCATTTCCACTAAAGATCTGAGTTGATAAAATACAAATGTAAAGACTGCCATTGTTACTATTGTTGGCAATTCTGTTAAATATGGATTAGTATAAACGAGGCACTCACTTTTTTTTATTGCRAGCACGGACTGCGGAACAAACAGTTTTAGTCAGAGAAGCAACCAAGAGGTCGGGGGGAACTGAAGGAGTTRGAGAGAACCACAGCTYGGATAAGGGAAGCTGATCACAGGACAGTTAGATCCTGAACATGAAACTGGACTTCATGGAAAAGTGAAATAAAATCCATGTTGGAGGTCCTCTAGATTGATGAGAGCAGAATTGTCTTTGACACATAGCACTACACTTGGCAGAAACCCAATGCTGTGCATCATTTAAAAAAAAAAATTCCCACAATGTAGTTTGGTGGTTGTGGCACGATGTTGAAAGGTAATTGTGAATCTTGGCTAGATACTTTTCACCTTTTTTTTTTTTGTAAATTCTTTTGAAATCTATATTTGCAACCACRGCCTCTTTTCAAAATTGGGCTGTTTGCACGTTGTTCATTTGTTTTCATGGCATGTAAGCCCAATTATGTCAGTGTCACTTCCAGCTTTGCTGACACCATTAATGCTATAAAGTGTAGAAAAGCTCAGGAGTAGAAGCTGGGCAATCCGCTGAATAATTATATAAGATACAGTGCCCTCTATAATTATTGGCACCTCTGGTTAAGATATGTTAAAAGCCTTCAAAAAAAAAAAGCCAGTTTTTATTGCAGAAGCATATTGTCACACTGAAAATTGTAGAAAAATATAATGTGAATATAAAGTGAATTTTAAGGGGAAATAAAAATCCCTGACTAACAAATCATTATTTTTGATAAAATAACCTGTTCCACAATTATTGGCACCCCTAACAATTCCTAGAAAAGAAATGTAATTGAAGTATTTCTGTCAGTGCTACAGCAGTGGAGAAACTAGAAACATTTAATTAGTAATTTATCACTTCCTGCTTCCCTGGGGTATAAATATGACGTGACACAGAGGCCATTTCCCTTATCCACTCTTCAACATGGGAAAGACAAAGGAACACACCATTCAAGTAAGGCAGTCAGACAAGTCAGGAAATGGGTACAAGAAAATAGCCACCGGCCTGCACCTGCCCATATCTACTGTGAGAGGAATCATTAAGAAGTTTTAAAAAACTGGAACAGTAGTAAACAAGCCTGGACGAGGACGCAAGTTTATTTTGCGTCCACGCACAGTGAGGAGGATGGTAAGAGAAAGAAAAAATTCTCCAGAGTTCACTGTTAAAGAACTGCAACAAATGATAGCATCTTGGGATCACAAAGTCTCCAAAACAACCATTAGACGCTATCTACATATCAACAAGCTCTTTGGGAGGCAAGCAAGGAAAAACCCTTTTCTCAGTCACAATCATAAACGCAAACGTTTGGAGTTTGCTAAGCGGTACTGGGGCTTCAACTAGGACTGTGTTCTTTGGTCAGATGAGACCAAGATAGAGTTTTTTGGCAACAAAGACTCTAAGTGGGTATGGCAGAACAGTATGCAGAAAAGCACCACATGCCCACTGTGAAGTATGGCGGAGGATCGGTGATGCTGTGGGGCTGTTTCTCTTCGAGGCCCTGGGAACCTTGTTAGGGTACATGGCGTCATGAATGCTTTGAAATACCAGGACATTTTAAAGCAAAATCTGGTGGTCTCTGCCCGAAAGCTGAAGATGGGTCATCACTGGGTCTTTCAGCAAGATAATGACCCAAAACATGTGGCCAAATCTACACACAAATGGTTCACCACACACAGAATCAAGCTCCTCCCATRGCCATCTCAGTCCCCAGACCTCAACTCCATTGAAAACCTGTGGAGTGAGCTAACGAGGAGAGTGCAGAGGAGAGGAGTCTGGATGATTTAGAGACATTGTGCAAAGAGGAATGGTTGAAGATCCCTCTTTCTGTGTTCTCTAATCTTGTGAAACATTATAGGAGAAGAGTACAATACAAATACAAAGTATTAAACATCAGGGGTGCTAATAATTGTGGCATGATTTGATGTAAAAGAATAATTTCTTAATGTGGGATTTTTTTCCCACTGAATAAATGCACTTGAATTAAAGSTTGGAATTTCGTCTTTTTTTTCCATTGTGGTCCTTCCTATGTTATATAGAACAAAACTGATTTTTTTAGAAGCTAAAGAACACATTTTAACCAGGGGTGCCAATAATTATGGAGGGCACTGTATAATATCTTGTACAATAATTTCACTGACTTTGTTGCTTTCATTGGAAAAGGAGGAAAGGTTAATGAACTTTCATGTCGTTGATGTGTTTATTTTGGGTCTATTTATTAACATCCTTATTATGAGTCCATCAATCACATCTTAACCCTGAGAAAATATAACATTAACATATTTTCCATTGCATTCTCTGTTTAATATTTCTGCCAATGCTCTGGGTTATTTTTGTTTCCCTCCTTGGCCTAAGTGAAGCCTGGTTTGTGTGTGAAATCTAAGTGTATAGGTGTGAACAGCTAAAACATTGGCCTGGAGAAGCCTATTGTCACCTGGGGCAAGAGTCAATAGGAGTTACATATTCATGAACAGTCATGTATTATTCAGTAAAACAGAGGCTCTGCTGAATTTTTTTTTGACATATCAGTCACTTTACCCTAAGTTTATGCTTCATGTAAATAAGTGAAAATGTATTAGCTACTACTTTGGGAAAGATTTTAAATTTACACAGATTTAAGAAGAGCCCTGACTCACTGAAGGTCTTCAGAAACCCCAGAGGATTTAAATAAAAAGCACAATTTAATGCACGGTCATAGCGTTTTTTAATCACCACTGTCAAAAACTGCATTGTGTGCATGGGCAGGAATCATACAGCTACAGTCTTTATGGACAAAACCACTTATCACTCTGACTGCTTACCAAATGGGCCTTCACTGTGTGTCAACTTTTTTGGGATTAATTGCACGTGATAATATGTGTGTTTTACTAATGCCAACTACTAATGTATATAGAAGAAGAGAGAGCAGTTATATAAAAAAACTTGAGCAGCAGGTGGAATTTGAGAGGCCACAGCAGATGACAGGTTTTTAGATAGAGCACATGAGCTTCCACAAGCTTTTTATAGGCATAACCACCAGCCAGCAAGATACATTACATACTGTAGCTAGGGCTGTAACATTAGTATTTTTAATGTGCATTAAAACTGTTTAAGGATAAAAAAGCTCAAAGAATATGATGGATTTCACTTTAATCATTGAATTAAAAAAATGAGAAAAATCCAAATCTTATAAAAGGCTCATCAACTGAAAAGTAATAGTGTTACAAATAAACAATGATGATGCAATAAACTAACACAAATCTGTGCTTTTTTTCTTCATCACGGCTTACAATTAATTCCAATATTCTCAAACTAATTACTAAAAAAAAAAAAAAAACATTTATAAAATCATGAACAAACTCTTTACTTAAGCCCTTCTCATTGCATTTGTGATGTAAAATGTTTACCAGAGCATAGGTTAGATTACCTAGCAGGGTTGCTATTTTCAAGTATTTTCAAGTAATTAAATAACTAAGTAGGGGTTAGAGAAGAATTTGGGAGATAGTCTTGTCTTAGAAGCTAGTTAGCTTTGTAGCTCACATTAGACGTAAAATAAAACAACACTGAGACAATTCTGTGTGACTTAAAAGCAAGGATTAAGTAAACAAAGTGCTGTTTAAGATGACATAATATTATCTGATGTGTTTTCTTGCTAAAAGTGCTTCTGTGACTGGTTTTAATTGTGGGTATTGGCAGGTAGCTGTTGTCTCCTCAATATGGTGGAACATGAAATGACTTTCAAAAAAAGTTAAATATCCCAGTGCTGTAACCGACTAGTATCACCACTCATGGGATGGCCTCTTAGAACTAACTGTTGTATAGTTTTAATTATATTACATATGGTGTTGATTGATTTTCTACCATGGATGATGTGCTGTAGTGTTGGTTATAATTAATATAATTAGTGTTGGTCTATATTCATTTGCTATTGTTATTTGTTCAGCTCACTCGTAGCAACTTATACGGGATGTTGGACACAATCTGAGAGTAATGCTAAATTAATTTAAAAATTTGTATTTACAAAAATATGTAAACACATTGTGGTATGAAAATAATAAATAAAAAATGAATATTGAAGGAGATGAAGAAATAAATAGCTTGGCATTAGGTTTAAAAAAAAATCAGAGCTAATATTGCCTGAAAATTCACAGATTATGGTCTCTCACTAGTTTATTCACAGGAAAAATGGTATAAAAGCACTAATTAATTTCCTGAATCTACTACACCATAGACATTCAAATTGAAATAGAATTACGGTGAAACAAAAGTATTCAAACAA
>QMIH01000480.1:258951-277293 GCA_003987875.1 Clarias batrachus
GCATACTAACGGAATCACTTTTTAAGCTGCACAAAAAACGGACACACACATAAACACAACGGAAAGACTGTTTTAACAGGGAAAAAGGAAATCTCTCTGATACTGGCGTGAGYGCATACTAAGGGAATCGCTGCTGTAAAGTAAAAAAACCTCACCTTACCTTTGAACAGAATCACGACAGAGCAGAGTTTCTGTGTGTTTGTGAAGCCGGGAAGGGGGTGAAAAGGTGAAAGAGCGTCTGTGCGTGTGTCAGGGTGTGTGTGTGTCGGTGTCAAATTACGTGCGCACACACATAAGAGACTAAAAGAAAGAGGGAGATGTTGATTATACAAGTAAGATACGAGCAGAGTTTTGTGTTTGTGAAGCCGTGGGGGTGGGGGGGGGATGAGAGTGTCAAAATTAGAGTCATGTGCGTGATACATGATACTCGGTGCTCGTAAACTAATACTTGCTCGGTTTAAATGTATTAAAAATCTTTGCTCGGTTTGCGGAATACTCGTAAACCACGTTACTCGCAATCCGAGGTTCCACTGTATAGACTTGTGTAATTCTACTATCCTCTTTCTCAGATCTCCTTGGACATGCCCATTGTACTGTGCATTGCACAAAACAATAARTGCTGTCAATCAAATCCTTCTCAAATTCTGCACAGAGAAGCYAACATCTGTAGTTAATCATAATCACTAACAGGAAGTTTAGAAGCCTTGGGGTTGGCAAACAAAGAAAATTCAGCARCGCTGAATTAACAGTCAGTGTATGTATACTTTGACCATGTGTTGATATCAGGAAATCTCAACTAAATTCCTGGGGGAGAAATCCTTCTATTAAAAATGCAATTATACATTCATTCTGCCTCTGAAAAAGGACCAGTTCAAGAAAAATCCCGATATTACCATTACATTCATAATCATGACTTCTGACTGCAAATTTAACCGTATAGCATCTGTACATCACTACACCCAGTAGTATATTTATAATGTATGTCAAKTGTAATAACAATTCTGTCTACAAATTACATTCTTAAATCTACTTGACTGCATATTATTCAGAACTCAAAAGCACTACTGAWCAACATGCACTTTCACTAAACATGCCTGGACTGTTGACTGCATCTGGGTTCACTCACTCATCACTCATCGTCTATACCGCTTTGTATTCAGGGTCGTGGAAATGGAAACATATATCCCTTTAATTTTTTTATTATAACAAGTCCACTTTTATTTTATTTTTMTAGCTATTTTATTGGGTTAKATGTTTATCATACTGTAACATTTTTACATCATTCCACCTCAGTGTTGATTTATGCTCATATGGCTGTACAGGGGCAAAGCATGCAAGGACAGAGTAACAGCTGGCAAAAATAGATCAGGCCTAAACACTGCAAGAACTGTAGAGGGGGAACTTACATCACACTACTGAACACATGGTCTTCATGAACAGCAAAATGCCTTAGGTTAACTCTTACAGTGCTGAAGTAACCCAAAAATATGAYTGTAAATACTGGGTTCTCATTTCCTAAATCTAGCATTTGTTTATTTATTTACATACATACATCCTATTCCATCTCAGAAAATAAAATTTGACTTGGGGGAAAGTATAGTAAGCAAGTAAGCAGGTAAGAAAGTAAGCATCATGGTCAAGACCCATCCTTAAGTTCTTAATAACTGTCACAATTGCAATGATATGGACAATTAAAGTTGTTATTCTCATGAAACATTTACGTAGATTTATCTAAACGTAAGATTTATCTACCAATTTTGAAATTTACTAAGTTGTTTCTAAGTACACCTAGGATGTCTATTTAGTGTGCAGAAAGCCATTTGTGACTGAGCCCTGAATCTTTTTTAATATATTGTGTATTACAGTCGAACCTCGGATTGCGATTTACGAGGTTTGCAAGTGTTCCGTAAGACGAGCAAACATTTGTAATAAATTTTGACTTGAAAAACAAGCAAGTCCTGGTTTAGGAATACAGGGTATAATTTAGCACGCTTGCGCTTCTTGTTTTGACGCAGAGYGTCACTCGATCACAACCAAACCAATGGTTTTTCTCTTGYGCGTACTGCGGATTTGTGGGTAATCATGTCCCCTGCTTGGTCTTAGTGTGTGTCTCTCATTGATATAATCAACATCCTGCATGCGTGTCCTGTTTCCTAAAACACTGTTACCACGTGTGTGTGTAAAACATCTTTTATTTTGTGTTTGTATGTGTGTGTACAAAGCGCATGTACTGTTTATTATAACACATGTGTGCGTGTGTGAAAAGCAAAAGAAAATCTCATTAGAGAGGTTAAAGAACTATTTTCTCTTACACTCTCTCTTTATCAGCCTGCACCAATTCAGTGTGTGTGTGCGCACGCGTCATTGGACACCGTGCCCTTTCACACACATCCCTCCTCCTCCCGCCTTCACACACACACACACACACACACACACACACACACACACACACACACTTAATGGAAACACTACTCTGTCACAATTCATTTCAAAGGTAAAGTGCAGGTTAATTGCTTTATTTTTATTTAACAGAAGTGATTCCGTTAGTGTGCGCTCACTCGAGTGTCATTAGAGATGTTCCTTGTTAATTTTCCTGATAAAACAGTGTTTCCATTAATGTGTGTGTAAATCAAATAAGAGAGGAAGGGTTACTGTGTAAGACAAGAAGAGAGAGACAAACACAAACACACACACACACACATACACACACACACACACACACACACACGCACAAACGCACACACATACACAGAGCCTGCCTGCACAAAGACACACATACACAGCGCTGTGTGTGCACAAACACTAACAGAAACACTTATCTGTCGGGATTTATTTTTACTTTTTTCAAAGGTAAAGTGCAGGTTAATTTGTTTTATTTTTACTTTATATTTTGTATTAATTACTTTTATGTATTTATTTTTTGGGCTGTGGAACAAATCATTTGAGTTTTGATTATTTCTTATGGGGAGATTCTTTGATTTATGAGTGTTTTTAACGAATTTTAACGAATTATGTTTGCAATCCATCTATCTTTGCTTGGAATTTTAAAACCTTCACAATCCTGYCGTTCCTATTAATAAGTAGCTACAAATTTGCAAACTTAGCATGCTTTCTAATGCATTAGTTTATAATCCTTTGCTGGTATCCTTTTGCTGGTTTAACCTCAGTGCACCAAACACAGTGCACCGAAAATGATGTTTTGCATACTGTTTTCAATGTCCTCAACACAGCCCTGCATCGGTGTATTCATTGTTAATTTAATGGATTAGGAARGWTTTTGGTTATTGAACATGGCTTGAGTAGATTAATGTAGGTTTGATAAATCTRATTTAAACGTCATTTAAATGGGCACAATTAAACATGAATTTTATAATTCTGATGAGGATGTAATCTTGATACACAACACACATAAAGCATTCAAGTGTAAACCCTCTATCCATAAAGTCAAAGTAAGTAAATTGAAATGTAGCTGCTCAGCCTCTCACCAACACTCGATCTAAGATGACTAAGGTAAAAAAAAATTAAATAAAAAACTCTTCAGTACAATTCAAAAGCTTTTTCTCACTTATACAGAACAACTGAACAACCTTTTTTCTACATTAGTCCTTACATTCATTGTAGACCTCAATTATGTCTCAGATTTATTTCTTTGAAAACCTCCAGCTTCTGAGTCTGTCTCTAGAGAGGCACCCTAACTCTGGACCCCTCGTCCTCTACGGCTAAGCAATTTCCAACACCTGCTGTCTTAAAATATTCTTAATACAGATGTTTTCTCAGGCTTTTTCACTATTATGACAGTAATTCTGTAACAAATATGTTGTCTACATATTGACTGTCTTTCTGTTTCAACTCCCAGGATTGTAAAAGTTACTTTTAAGTGTAAAATAATAATAATAATAATAATAATAATAATAATAATAATAAGTAAAAAGCTAAATACAATCTAATTAAAAAATATTTATATATAACAAGACTTTAAGTTCCTTTTGTTATGCCCTCTTATAAATATTTCATATTTAATGTCCAACCTAACTACTACTCTTGCTTATTATCATGCTTGTTATTTGCTGAAACCTTTTCCAGTCTTCGCCTGGTTACTTCATGTTCTTTAGAGCTTCACAGCTCGTAGCTTACCTCGTTACGAAGTGCATCGACTTTAAAAATTGCATACAACAACGTCCGGGTGTCGGCTCTATTCCTTAAGCGATCCCTCAGGTTAGTTTGGAGAAAGCTCACCATCCAAGAGTTTCCACCTCGTATCCAGATCTTAACGTTAGTTTGTTCGCGCGCACTCCGGCTTCAGCTGCACTCTCGCGCAGACCTGCCGTGACCCACACGCGCGCGCAGCTTTTCTTCTTCAGAGAGAGAGAGCGAGAGAGAGAGAGAGCGTGTGATTGAGAGAGAGAGAGAGAGAATGTGTGTGAGAGAGAAAGAGAAAGTGTGTGTGTGTGTGAGAGAGAGAGAGAGGCATACGCACACATGCACACCACAACTGATCGCTATTATTATAACTTTCTTTCTTTCTTTTCAGTAGTTTTCACGAGTGTGACTTCAACTTTGACTGAGCTAACTGACTGTACTCTTTCATTTTATATTTACATATTATTCTATTATTTGAAACGATTCTTTTTTTGCTTGGAAATACTATTTTTATTTATTTTTTATCTATTCCTGTTATTTTCTTCTGAATTATTTCTGAGTTTTTTTTTTATTTTTATAAAAATATTTGTCATGTCAGGAAAGCACTTTTGAGAGAGAGAGAGAGAGAGATCACTTTTAACGATCACTAAAGAGAGATATAAAATATTTATTCTCTATGTTTTAAGGCAGCACAAAAAGAAGTCAAGCAAAAGGCTTAACAATAATTTTTATTTAAAACTGATGGCTTTCGTAGTACAGATAATTTTTTAAAAATTTCTTTTTCTATTGGTAAATACATTTTTATTGTGTATTTATATTTTAGCTTTCATTAAACAAACACAAAAACAAAAATGAACCAACCAAACAAATGGCTTTCTCAACAACCAACCAAGAACACACCTCCTTACCCATCATCCACATGATCTTACGCTACAAAAACGACTTTTACTGTAATCATACCTCACATTTTGGATGAAAAAAGGAAAGGCCAAGCTTGTATAAAATATCAGTTAATAGTCTCATAATTTTGACTAATGAGTCATGCATGTGCCCAGAGAGAGCACAATTTGGGACAGGATCAGCAACAATATCAATGGGTCCTTTTACAGTTCTTTTACAGGCCCTGATTAGCTTACAGAATGCATTGCAAAACCGACTTGCGAATTGTGGGCTGTAAAGGGCCCCATGTGTGAGCTTGGAGATGGACGGAGGCAGGGACATATAACTTCCCAAGGGGTCCACCTGGTTCCCATTCCTGTGCTTGCCTGACCTGTTGCTCGATAGCCCAGCACACAGGTGACAAAATGCATGGCGCTGGAATGATGCTTTCAATTACTCTAGAGGCAGGTCCCACTGATGTGAGAGGGCGTCTGGCTTCAGATTTTTTTGAGCCTGGACGGAATGAGAGCACGTAATGAAACTGGGTAAAGAAGAGGGACTACCAGGTTTGTCGGGGGTTTAGGTGTTTAGCCGACTGGATGTATGCTAAATCTTTGGTCAGTCCAAATTAATATTTGATGTTTGGCCCCTCCAGCCAGTGTCTCCACTCCTCGAGGGTCAATTTTATGGCAAGGAGCTCCCAATCTCCAATACCATAGTTTCTTTCTGCCGGGGACAAGCAATGAGAGAAATAGGCAGAAGGATGTAATTTCTGGTCCTTCCCAGAATGCTAGGAGAGAACTGCGCCAACACCAAAGTCAGATGCATCTACCTCCACCACAATTTGAGTTTTGGGTCCGGCATCCGCAAGACCGTGGCTGTGGTGAGTTTGGCCTTTAAGGCCTCAAAGCCCCACTGTGCCTCCTCCATCCATGCAAATCACCCGGCATTCTTCCCAGTGAGCGCACTGAGTTGGGACCCTGATAATCTTGCGTTTATCCCCCGATAATCAATGCAAGGATGGAGGCCTCCCATCCTTCTTCTTCACAAAGAAGAATTCTGCCCCTGCTGGGGAAGTGGATGGGCGAATATACCCTAAGGACTATGCTTCTTGTATATTCTCCTCCATTGTTTGCTCGAGAGATGATAAGCAGTACAACTTCCCGAAGTCGAACCCGGGAGCAGGTTGATCGCACAATCAAATGGTCAATGGGGAAGAAGTTTCTGGACCTCTTGCTTAGAAAAACCTTTGTCTAGGTCCTAGTAATCTTTGGGCATCACCAACAGATCAAATTAATGCTCTCTGTGCATAGGGTTTGAATTCCCTTTAAACAGCTCTGTGCGCAGCGGGCCCCCCAGATGAAAACAGAATGGGTTAACCAGGGGGTTGTGCTCTTGATGCCAGGGAACCCCCAGTACCATCTGGAGTTTAGGCACTTGAGTAATAAAGAAATAGATTTGTTTTGCATGTTGTCCAATACATAGTATCAATGGGTCCATCTCGTGCACTATCAGCCCAGATTTGAATAACTGCCCATCCAGGATTGCCACTCGGATGGGAGCAGAGAGCGGGTGGAAGTCTCCGTGCCAAACCTGCATCTATAAAACAACCCGCTGCCTTCGAGTCTATGAACACTGTCAAGCGAGATGTGGAGGACCCCTCCCAGGTGATGGTGGCTGAGAGGATAAGTCCTCTGTTCTTGGGATCTGGCTTTTGGGTCACTGCTGGGACCCTCCTGGGAGTGGCCCTCCCGTTCTAGTTTATTTAGTTTTTTTTTAACAGAGTTCGGTGGGCCCTGAGATTCCTGCCGCACTCAATTGCATGGGTTCCCCTTGATCCACCTCCCATTCTGACTCTTTTGGTGAAAGAATGACCTCAGTCCTAAAATAACCTGACCTCAAGCTAGTGTCTCCACTCCTCAAGGGCCAATTTTATGGCAAGGAGCCATACAATGTGGTGAGTTTGGCCTTTACGGCCTCAAATGAACTCACAGAGTCGACTATCTATTCCAACAGCAAAGCGGTAAAGGGCCTCTAAGTCCTCAGGGGGTTCATGCACTGCTAGCTCATCTTTTAGCCTCTCTGATAGGTCTTGGATATATGCAGCCATAAGCGGAGCAGAGTTCTAGCCAGAGCTGGCAGCCTACCACTGCCACTGATCGGGCTCATTTGCGAATGCGGAGGAGAGGGGGAAACTACCCTGCTAACGGAGTATGTGGGTGGAAAAGTGGCCTTGAAGGCCTCTATAAAGACTTCTACTGTTCAGACAGGAGATTCTGCCAAACTGAATTGGTCCATTCTAATGCCCTGCCTGTTAATAGGGAAATCATGAATGCAATTTTCACCCGCTGTGTAGGGAACTGAAAGGGTTGCATCTCAAATATTAGGGAAAACTGCAGTAGAAAGGCATTACACCTATCTGGACTTATCTCTGAAAACAACTCGGTCAGGGCTTGTTTAGGATTACCGATCATCCCCGCCTGAGCGGTCACTATCTCACACACTCGTTCTCCAAGTCCGCAGGTTCTGGTGCAAACATTCTGTTATGAGGGGGGCATTACAATATGGCTCCACTGAATATGTTGTTAAGAGTGGGAGCCCCAACGCAGGAATTAGAGTGGAGTGTTGAGACGGGTGATTATGTGCACCTTGGAGGGGATTAATCGATTAGGACAAGCCCCTCGCAGTGGAAAAATGCTTATTTATTTATTTATTTACTTATTTATTTGTTTATTCTTCTCCTGACCTTTATTTCTTATATCTGTATTGAGATATGTTGTTTATCTTTCAGGCCTTTTTTCAGTTTTTTCTTTTCTTAATCTTTTCACTTTTCTTCTCAGTTTTCTACATTCTCTTTTCTTTACCTTCTCACTTCTCTTTTCAGTTTTTCTTTTTCTCTTCTCTTTATCATTTCACTTTTCTCTTCTCTTTCTCTTTTCACTTTCCTTTTTTCTTTCCCCTATAACAGAGTAACGTTTCATACCTGGTGCTAATAAAAGATTTTTCATAAATTTTGATTTGAAAAATGAGCAAGTGTTGGTTTACAAGTGCCAAATAACATGTATCACGCATACGCTTCTTGTTTTGACGCAGAGTGTCACATGATCACAACTGAGCCAATTTATGAGGAAATTGAGGATTTATTGCTACTCTTTTTTAAAGGTAAAGTGCAGGTTAATATGTTTAATTTTTACTTTATATTTTGTATTAATTATTTTTATGTATTTATTTTTTCGGTCTATGGAACGAATAATTTGAGTTTCCATTATTTCTTATGGGAAAATTTGCTTTGATTTAGGACAGAGTGTTTTGGAATACAAGCCAGCTTCCGTAACGAATTATGCTCGTAAGCCAAGGTTCCACTGAAGTCAGAAATTTAGGGGGCTGTGTAAATATACGGTGGTGTGAAAAAGTTTTTTGCATACTGTATCACATTTAAATGTTTGAGATCATCAAACAAATTGTAATTTTTATTTTATTTATTAAGGGAGAAAAGTTGTCCATACCTGCCTAGCACTAAGTGAAAAACTTAAACGTAATATTTGGTTATGCTACCCTTAGCATCAACAAATGCAATCAGTTGTTTGTGATAACTGGAAATGAGTCTTCACATCGCTGTGGAGGAAATTTGGAACACTTTTCTTTGCAGAATTGTTTTAATTCTGCCACATGTGAGGGTTTTAAAGCATGAACTGCCTGTTTTAGGTCATGCCATGCCATCTTGATCAATAAGTCCGAACGTTGCCTAGGCCACTCCAAAACCTTTCAGAGGTGGACTTTCTGGTGTGTTTCGGATCATTGTCCTGCTGCATAAACCAAGTGCGCTTGAGGCTGAAGTCACAAACTGACGGCTAGACATTCTACTTCAGGATTTCCTTGTGGATCAGAGAATTCATGGTTCCACGTACAGTAATACATTTTCAATTTTCATTTTCAGTAATAAAAATCATTTGAAAACTGTATTTTGTATTAACTTGGATTATTGTTGCTAAATAATTCAAGTAAATACAAAATTATACAAATTCTTTTTGATGATCTTAATCATTTAAGTCAAATATACAAAAATCATTTTCTGGAAGGGGGAAAAAACTTTTTCATAGCACTGTACACTAATGCACACCTTTGATCAGTAAACCAGAGCATTAATATAACATTTGTTCCAGTGAAGGGAAAATGGWTTAACCCCAAGCAAAAATGCTGAACATGTTCAAACATGACCTAAAGTATAGCAACTGATTCCTTTTTTTCTTCACAAAAACACTTTCCCCATGCCATGCCAAATACCATGTAACTGTTTTTAAGTACCACTTGAATGTTTTACTGGAAGAAATGAGCTTATAACATGTTTTTATGATTTCTGATACAGGTAACATTAATACTAATGTGAACTCACTGAAGCACACTGTCTTGCCCAAGGCCCTTTTGAACTGTTAGATTTGTGGAATAGTATAATCTTTGGCACAATTATTTAAAAGCTTTGCTCAAATGATTTCTGTTATGTAGTTTTATGTTCTCTTAATAGAGTCAATACATTTGTCAGTCATGAAGAGAGCTAACAGGTGATTTAATATTCCTACTGCTCCATTGACCCCCTAATAGCACACATACTGTACAATACTGTATACCTGTCCAATTTCAACCAGATATATACACTTACATWGGGAAGATGTAGCAAGAGTGTATTTGCTAATTGGCAGTATGCTGCCAAGATATTAGCATTCAATCAAAAATGCTCAACAGAAGATGTTTGGAAGATACATCAATGCTGTTACTATTCAGTGTGAAAAACGCTATTACCATACAATATTGTAGCTTCCTCATTTCTTGTGTGCATAACGAACATTCACGGCTCAAGTCAAGAAACATTAATATTGGCATCAAAAAGAACTCAGCACAAGAAGGAACAGAAACAGTAAACAAAGGAACAGTATACAGTAGACATCACCGTCTGGCTGAGAGTGCACAGATTTTCTTCCTCGCAGCCTAAAAGAACACATTACTTTAAGAAATAAATTCTGTTGGTGAAGTTAAAGTAAAAATAAAATATAAATGAAGGGAGAAAACAAATGACAAAATAATTGCTGTTCATATGCTGGAAATGCATTTCAGCTGTAGCTAGCTGAAATCATACATGTTAACTGGTTAAATACTGCTATAATAATTCTTATTGCCATCACTTAATTAAACTAGAATAGCTAATGAAAGTTGGTAATAAGCCGGCATCTGTGATCTTCACCTGTGCTAATGACACAATCATACATGCCTTACTAGCAACTTTATTAAGTGTCACAGAATACAAAATACAAAATAGCTATTTTCTGATGTCACACAAAGTCACCATCTGTCCCTCATATGGGCTCCAAGAGCAGGGAGTGATGTCTTCTCTAATTTTTTACTTGTTGTCCTTAATGAGAGCCCTTTGGGGTTTTCCTAACACTTCACTTAATTATCAAAAAAGACCTCAAATAATCTAAAGTAACATTTAATGAGATTGGTTTATACATTGTGCCCTCATGACTACTGAAATAGTTATGGATGTGTTATATTTGCAAAACTTCAAACTTTGGTTAGAAGTAGCTTTCTTCATCCAGGAAACCTGAAACTGTAAGTGAGAAGTGAAACTCTGCAGACGTGTTAAACGTTGCTATTTCATTATTGCAACAAAGGTTATTGGGCAATACCAAAAATGCATTTTTACGCATATCATCCTTACATGTGCATGTATATAAATTATTAAGACTCTGGTCTGCTGATTAGAGGGTTGGGGAGTGGTCAAGCCCTACCACCTCTTGGTCTTCATCGTTGGGTCCTTGAGCAACACCCTAGCTCATACAACCCAGCCACTTGCTGCAGTGCCAGACCAAAGCCAAGTTACAAAATAAAAGGGTTGCGACAGAAATGGCATCTGGCGTAAAACCTGTTCCAGATCAGGCAAGGCAAATGATTTGAAGTGACGACCACAGGATACAATGGACAAAGCCCAAATATATCCAGTGCATCTTGAGAAAAAAAAATTCCCCTATAATTTCTCATATATTATAGATTCATTAATGATCATGTAAAATATTTTAAGCATTTTTCTGTTTTCATTTTGATGATTACAGCTTATAGCTCATGAAAATAAAAATATATAGCATCTAAATATTAGATACTATAACTCTATGCATATAGTATCTAAGAACATTACTAAGATCAATAAAATACACAAATTGTAAAAAAATAAAATAATACAAATAATTATAATAATTATGCTCATTTATGCATTCAGTACTTGATCAAGACTTATTTAGCATGAATTACTGCATCAGTGTGACATGGTATAGAGGTGATCACTCGTGGCACTGCTGAAGTATTATTGAAGACCAGGTTGCTTTGAAAGCAGCCTTCAGCTTGTCTGTAATGTTGGGTCAGGTGTTTGTTATCTTCCTCTTGACATTACAAAAATAAATTAAAATAAAAAAAAAAAAATTTGGAATTTCTATGAAGCTTGTTAGCAGACAAAAACATGAAATGCTCTAAAATCTCCTGGTCGAAGGCTGTACTGACATTGGACTTGATAAACCACAGTTGACCAACACCAGTGGATGACATAGCACCCCAAATCATTACTGACTTTGGGAACTTCACAATAGACTTCAACCAACTCGGATTCTGTGCTTGTCCACTCTTCATCCAGACTCTGGGACCCTGATTTCCAAATTAAATGCAAAATTTACTTTCATCTCAAATAAAGACTTTGGATGACTTTGATGGTCCATTTCTTTTTCTTCTTAGCCAAGGGAAGATGCTCTCATTCAGGGGTGGTTTGGTACTAGGAAAACAACAATTGAAGCCCATTTCCCGATGTCGTCTATGCGTGGTTGATGTACTCATTCCATGTCTCAGGCCACTCCTGGTGAAGCTCTTCCAAGTGCTTGACACTTTTTAGTGAATAGGTTATGGTCATCCCTGTTGCTTGTGCACCTTTTTCTACCACCCTTTTCCCTTCCACTCAATTCTCCATTAATACTGTATGCTTCACTACAGCATCTACTGTGGCTTACCTTCCTTGTGGAAGGTGTTGATGATCTTCATCTGGACAATAATCAATTAAAATTCTAACCAATCATTCTTACATTACATTACACTGATTTATACCAGACCACTGATTAGGAAGCTGTAGAATAACAGTAGTGCTGTGAGGCAGTTGAGGACACTCAATGTATCTAAAAAAATTGATTAGTTTAACAGAGCTATCACTGAGAGTGTGCTTATATCTTCCTGCATGTGGTTCCTTGCCTTTTTTTCAATCCATTAAACATTAAACAGTGGCAATATGTAATGGCGAGTAGATGAGCAGATGCAAGCATAACACATTTCACCACCAGATAAAGGACACAGGGCTACAAGACTACTAAATACCCCATCCATCCAATCAACCACCTGTTTCCGAAGGTTCCATGTGACATGTGCTATCAAACCATATGCACCTACAAAGCTCATCACCACAATTGCTTCTTCCTGTGCACTTTTAACCTCATCAGGCATGCCAGTATTTTTTATTGGATGTCAGGAGGGTGGGGGTGGTTAGAGGGAAATCGGTTTTATATAACATAAGACACTACAGAACATTAAATACAAGTATAAATGGATTAAAAGTTGATATCATTCATTACAATACTTGCTGTGTGATGAGAAATAAAACACTTTACACATAAGAATTAAAAGCATTAATTAAAGTAAGTATTAATTAAAAGCAGCAACTGCTGGTGCACATGCCTCTTTTGAACAATATCAAAAAAGGTTTTATTACTTAATTAAAGTCCTTTCATTATCTATAATCCTTATCCAGTGTTGGGTCATAGGGAGCCTAGAGCCTAACCCAAGAATCCTAGGGCAGAAGGCAGGAACACCCATCACAGGACACGTACATCCACACAATGCTCAAGTTGGAAATGCCAATTAACCAACTGAGCATGTCAATGTTGTTGGAGGAAACCACCAAGGATAGAGAGAACACGCAAACTCTACACCCATAGGAATGCAGTCACTTCAAGTATTTTACATCCATTTCTCTATACAATATACTAAATGTTGTTCCTCAGAACCATGGTACAATACATACAGTGCCTTGCAAAAGTATTCATTTTTGGATTGTATGTGAGACAAAAACTCATAAAAGTGTCTCATAATTGTGAAGTGCAAGGGAAATAATAAATGGTTTTACATTTTTTTGACAAATAAAAATCTGAAAAGGGTGGCATGCACTTATATTCAATAGCCAATACTTTTTAGAACCATTTTTCACTGCAATTACAATTCATTGCAATTAACTTTGCAAATCTATAGAGTGACATTTTTGCCTATTGTTCTTTGCAAAATATTTCTAGGTCAGTCAGATTGGAAGAAGAGAATATGTGAACAACAATTTTCAAGTCATGTCACAGATTCTCAGGAGGATGTAGGTCTGGAATTTGACTGGGCCATGAATATGCACACCGAAATGGTTTTCTTCTAAGATTGCCCTGTATGTGAGTCCATCCATTTTTTTCATCAGCTCTACTCTACTAAAAAAAAGCATCCCCACAATATGATGCTGCCACCACCTTGCACAGTGGTTTTCTATCACACATACTGTACAGTAGCATTTTATATTTAGGCCATGTTCAGTTCATGTTCAGTTTTGGTCTCATCTGACCAGAGCACTGTCTTCCACATGTTTGCTCTGTCCCCCTACATGGCCTTTTGCAATCAGCATACGAAACCCTTTTGACTTTCTTTTAACAATGGCTTTCTTCTTGCCAGTCTTCCACAAAGGCCAGATATTTGGAGTGCAAATATTTAATAGTGGTCATGTGGACAGATTCTTCCGCTTGAGCTGTGGATCAACTGGAGCTCCTCCAGAGTTACCATGGTCCTCTTGGCTGCTTCTCTGATTAATGCTCTCCTTGCCCTGGCCGGTCAGTTTAGGTGGACGGTCATGTCTTGCCGTCGTGCCATACTCTTTCCATTTTCGGTGATGGATTAAACAGCGCTCTGTGAGCTGTTCATACTGTAGCTTTGGATATTTTTGATAACCTAACCCTGCTTTAAACTTCTCCGCAACTTTATCCTTGACCTGTCTGGTGTGTTCCTGGGCTTTTGTGATTTTGTTTACTAATGTTCTCTAACAAACCTATAAGGGTGTCAGAGAATAATTATACTGAGATTAAATTACACACACACTAACACACAAATTTACTAATTAGGTGATTCCTGAAGGCAATTGGTTCATCTGGATTTTAGTAAGGAGTATCAGAGTAAAGGAAGCTGAATACAAATTAATGGCACATTTTTCAGATTTTTATTTGTTAAAAATTAAAAAAAAAAAACTTTTTCTTCTTCTTCACAATTATGTCCCACTTTGTGCTGGTAACATGACAAAAAGCGCACTTCACGGACAATGCACATCAACTAGACAGAACAACTGTGCCATAAAACTATTGCTTGTTACGGTCCGGATGGGTCTGGTGGATCCAAGTGCAGAGCGCGTGTTGTTGAATGTGCTGATTGCCTTGTGAAGATGAGGCAGTGGTGAGCATGCGTGGGTCAAAGCCGAGAAAACTAATAGAGTCCGTGATCCAAATCCGTGGTCGAGATACGACGGCGAGGGTCGTTTTCCAGAAATCCAAACAAACAACAATCCAAGACGTGAAGCAAAAGGCGTGGTCCGTAAAACAAAGCGTGAGTCGAGATCCGAGTAGCAGGGCAGGTGAAATTGCTGGAAAATTGGGCATTAAGGCACACAATAATCTGGCAACAGGTTGTTTGTGAGCAAGTTAAATAGAGCAGAGCCATGATTGAAATGAGCAACAGGTGTGCTCAAGCCGGTCAATGAGGCGGCAAAACAGAAACAGCGAACTGGAGTATGGAATGGAGTCATGGGAGATCATGGCTTAGTTTGACAGGTGGGCGTGACCTGGCGTGCCGTGACAGTACCCCCCGCCCTACGAACGCCACCTGGCGTTCTTGAGGGAGCCTCAGGATGATGGTGGTGAAAATCTGTGATCAGAGAGCGATCCAGGATTAATCTGGCCGGAACCCAGCTCCTCTCCTCAGGTCCATACCCTTCCCAGTCCACAAGATACTGTAGGCCGCGCCCTTGGCGGCGAGACTTGAGCAGACAGTGCTCAGCCTTCACGGACAGTGAAGGCTTCAATCGGCACCAATCTGCGTATCTGGGAGACGTGGAATGTGGKGTGAACTCGACGCATGGAAAGAGGGAGAGCCAGTCTGATGGAGGAAGGGTTGATGATGCGTGAGATTGTGAAGGGACCTATGAATCTTGGGGRAAGTTTCCTGGATGTGGTCTTGAGTGGCAGATCGCGAGTGGAGAGCATGACTCTTTGACCAACGTGATAYCTTGGGGCTGCACAGCGGTGCCGGTTAGCCTTACGTTGGAAAGTGCTCACGGTACGTATAAGCTGAACACGGGCCCGTCGCCAGGTGTTTCTACAGCAGCGAACAAAAGCTTGAGCTGAAGGGACGGCCGTTTCCTCCTCCTGGGTGGGAAATAKCGGTGGCTGGTAGCCTAAACAGCATTGAAATGGGGACATTCCAGTGGCAGAKGTGGGGAGTGAGTTATGTGCGTATTCCACCCAGGGAAGAAAATCACTCCATGAAGCTGCGTCYYGAGAGGTCATGCACCTTAGGGTCTTCTCAAGCTCCTGATTGGTGCATTTGGTCTGGCCGTTGCTCCAAGGGTGAAAACCGGACGAGAGGCTAGGTGTTGCACCAATGAGGCTACAGAACGCCTTCCAGAATTGGGCTGAGAACTGGGGACCCCTGTCGGAGACTATGTCTRCAGGAAGGCCATGGAGACGAAATACVTGGTTGACCATGAGCTTGGCGGTTTCTTTGGCGGAAGGGAGTTTGGGTAGAGGGACGAAGTGAGCAGCTTTTGAGAACCGATCAACTATGGTGAGTATGCACGTGTTATTGTTGGAGGAGGGTAGTCCAGTGACAAAGTCGAGAGCGATATGGGACACAGGGCGATGGTGGATGGGGAGGGGTTTGAGTAGACCCTCGGGCGGACGATTGGGTGTTTTGTTTCTGGTGCATATGTCGCATGCCGCTACGAAGTTCTTTACATCTTCTGTGATTGATGGCCACCAGAATCGTTGCTGTAGTAGAGCGAGAGTGCGGGTAGCCCCTGGGTGGCATGCTAACCTAGACTTGTGGCCCCACTCTAAYACTGAAGGACGGGCTGAAGCTGGGACGAAGAGCTTCCCGGGAGGGACGTTACTAGGACCTKGCTCGTGCTCTAGTAATTGCAGGACTTGGTTCTCTACTTCCAGCCAAGTGGCAGCTACTAGACATTGAGGTGGTAGGGTGGTTTCTGTCGTACGCCCGTCCTGAGGGGTGGCGAATTGTCGAGACAGGGCATYGGGTTTAGTGTTCTTAGAGCCTGGACGGTAAGACAACGTGAAATTAAACCTGGAGAAGAARAGCGACCAGCGTGCCTGACGTGCGTTCAGTCTCTTAGCTGACTTGAGATATTCAAGGTTTCTATGGTCCGTCCAGACGAGAAAAGGGATTTCAGCTCCCTCCAGCCAGTGTCTCCATTCTTCTAAAGCGAGCTTAACTGCCAAGAGCTCACAATCTCCGATGTCGTAATTGCATTCAGGGGGTGTGAGGCGGCGAGAGAAGAAGGAGCATGGGTGAAGTTTGTTATCTTGGGGAGATCTCTGGGAGAGGACTGCTCCCATGCCTGTTTCAGAAGCATCCACCTCGACAATGAACTGAAGAGACAGGGAAGACCAGAATTGGTGCTGTGGTGAATAGGCGTTTAAGGTGGTTGAATGCTTCCTGGGCTTGWGGGTTCCACTGAAAGGGGATCTTGGTAGAGGTGAGAGTGGTGAGAGGCGTAGCCACTGAACTATAGTTTTTGATGAAACGTCGATAGAAATTGGCAAAGCCCAGGAAGTGTTGGATTTCGCGTCTGGACGATGGGATAGGCCATTCAGTGACTGCCTTGATCTTGGCTGGGTCCATCTGGATTCCTGATGGGGAGATGAGGTAGCCCAGAAAGGAGGTGGATTGTTGGTGGAACTGTCATTTCTCCACTTTGCCATAGAGCTTATTCTCCATTAAACGTTGCAAGACTTGCCGTACATGGATTTTGTGTTCCTTCAGTGAGCGAGAGAAGATCAAGATGTCGTTAAGATAGGCAAAGACAAAGTTGTTGAGAAAATCATGGAGAACATCATTTATGAGAGCCTGAAACACAGCTGGGGCATTGGTTAAGCCGAATGGAACCACCAAGTATTCATAGTGGCCAGTGGGGGTGTTAAAGGCTGTTTTCCATTCGTCACCTTCTCTTATCCTGACTAGGTGGTAAGTGTTTCTGAGGTCGAGTTTCGTGAAAACATTGGCATCCTGGAGTAATTTGAAAGCTGTCGACATCAACGGAAGTGGGTAGCGGTTCTTGATTGTAAGGTCATTTAGCCCCCTATAATCTATGCATGGGTGGAGAGATTTGTCCTTTTTCTCCACAAAGAAAAATCCAGCACCAGCTGGGGAGGAGGAGGGGCGGATGATCTCTGCAGCTAAGTACTCAGAGATGTACTGTTCCATGGCTTCTCTTTCAGGGCGTGACAATGAGTAGAGRCRACCTCGTGGAGGGGTGGTGCCAGGRAGGAGATCGATGGGGCAATCGTATGGGCGATGGGGGGGAAGAGAGATGGCATGTGATTTGCTGAACACCTGCTTGAGGTCATGGTATTCAACAGGGACCTGAGAAAGACAAGGGATCTCCTCTTCTGAGGAGGTGGGTTTGCTCCTGAGGGAGGCCGACTGGAGACAGGAGGACAGACAGGCGGGGCTCCATTCAAGGATACTGTTCCTAGCCCAGTTGATGTGGGGATTGTGCTTCTTGAGCCATGGGAGACCCAAAACTACTGGTGCGTGGGGGCTTTGGATGATCATGAGAGAGATGGTTTCAGAGTGATTACCAGAGAGCTGTATGGTGAGTGGAGCAGATCGATGAGTGATTGGTGGAAGTTTGCTGCCATCTAGTGCCTGAACGTGGAATGGCTGGCTGAGTGAATGGGATCTTGATGCGGCTGATGGTGGATGCTGCTATCAAGTTTTGGTCTACTCCAGAGTCTATGAGGGCTTTCATGACATGGGACTGATTGTTGTAGGTCAAGGTTATCGAGAACAGTGGTCGCGAATCTGGGAGAAGGTTGAGTGTGGGGCCCCCTTGTACTCCCAGAATTACCTGGGGGCCCGGGCTTTTAACAGGCAGGATTGCACCAAGTGGCCCGCTTGGCCACAGTAGAAGCAGGAACCTTCATCTCGACG
>QMIH01000480.1:278345-305460 GCA_003987875.1 Clarias batrachus
TAATAGAGTCCGTGATCCAAATCCGTGGTCGAGATACGAGGGCGAGGGTCGTTATCCAGAAATCCAAACAAACAACAATCCAAGACGTGAAGCAAAAACAAAGCGTGAGTCGAGATCCGAGTAGCAGGGCAGGTGGTATCGCTGGAAAATTGGGCATTAAGGCACACAATAATCTGGCAACGGGAGGTTGTTTGTGAGCAAGTTAAATAGAGCAGAGCCATGATTGAAATGAGCAACAGGTGTGCTCAAGCCGGTCAATGAGGCGGCAAAACAGAAACAGCGAACTGGAGTGGGGAATGGAGTCATGGGAGATCATGGCTTAGTTTGACAGGTGGGCGTGACCTGGCGTGCCGTGACATTGCTAGTTTAGCAGACTGTGGTAGCATGATAACCATAATAGTAAAGGTGCAGTCAAACAGCAGTTGCAGTGATCAATATACCTTGGACTCCGTTTTAAGGTTTTGATTAGTCCTGATGAGGGCTGGAAGGCAGCAGGCTGTTGACTATCCTGACTGCCGCAGGGAAGAATTTGCTGTGGAGTATTATTGTGCTAACAGCACAGATGCTCCAGTACCTGTTGCCAGATGGCAGGAGGGTGAAAAGGCCACAATGCTGGCAGACTTGTGGATGAAGCACATGTTAAAGGAGGTGTTGCTGATGAGTAATTATCTGATGAACTTTGTAGATGTCTTCACAATTCACTGTTTAGTCAGGTCTACTGAAACTGCACACTTTGATATCATGATGTAATGCTGTGCTTTCTTGGCTAGGAGGGTGGTTTTTAAGAAAATTAAAGGTTAGGATGATTCATAGCGCAATAGAAAAGACTGATATAGATTAATTAATCTGGCAGAGTGAATACATTTATCCAAAGGGACTTTTAACTGAGGTGAAATCCAAGCCAACTTTTGCATTGTGGTTATGGGTCTTGTTTTAGAGTCCTGGGATCTGAACTTACAACTTTGTGCTCACAGAACCGGAACGACAGACCTTTTACTCTGCTTTAAAGTAAAATCATTTGCCCAGATGTCAACTAAGGGTGTAACGGTTATAACAAAGAGAACATAATGGAAATCTATAAAAAGCTGGCAGGACAGACAGTGGTATCTGAAGTTTGAAGCTTACAACATGACTTACATTACCCATGGGTGTGACTTTATTTTCTATGGTATTTTACTTTGAGATATCAGACAAAAAAAAAAAAGCCTATTATGCAAATCAAATGATCATAAAATCATGTGTAGTTATCTATCTGCGTATATTTATTATTTATATAGCCAGAATAAAAAAAATGTTTATGAATTAGATAACTAACAATTTTTTTTTTAAGGCATTTAAATTTGTGGTTCTTAGTGTCATTACAGCAAGTGCTTTAGCATTATGTCTGTAGAAATATTTAAATAAATGTAATTATAAATATGAGTCATACAAGGAGTTGGTAGAATTTCTTGTGATTAAAGTCATAAGAAAACGGATTTACAGAAGCACAGTACGGTAACGAGACTCTTGAGTAAAACATTTAAATACTGCAAACATTTTAAAGAAAGCCATACATCCACACATGATGCTACCAGCGTGGAGCCCACTGCAGTCTTTCGTGTGAATGTTCAGTGAATAGAACGCCTGATGCTTGAAAAATACAGGAACTCGGCTATGAGAAGCAGGAAGTCTGATAATGGCTCCGGTGTACTTAGAAAACGTTTTACATTGATGGTATCCAAGCACTAGTGAAACGGTGAGATAGGTGCATTAGTGTAGCAAAGGATTATATTGAAAAATAAAGGGAGTTTTTACTCTCATAATTGTGTTACGTTATTCTGCACACCCCTCACAATAGAAGTACAAAAGTAAGACAGGAGCTCACTAACTCACTCACTCATCATCTATACCGCTTAATCCTGTATTCAGGGTCACGGGGGCCTGGAGCCTGTCCCAGGAGACTTAGGGCACATGGCAGGGTACACCCTAGACAGGGTGCCAATCCATCGCAAGGCACRGACACACACACTACGGACAATTTGGGAACGCCAATTAGCCTAACCTACACGTCTTTGGACTGTTGGAAGAAAACCGGAGTACCTGGAGGAAACCCACCAAGCACGGGGAGAACATGCAAACTCCATGCACACAGAGACGGGAATCGAACCTGGACCCTGGCGGTGTAAGGAGACAGTGCTAACCACTACACCATCATGCCGCCCAAGACAGGAGCTACAAATCTATAATCCAGGTTTCATTAATCATCAAATAAAGACCCCCAATTTTAAAAGTGTTAAATATTAATAATCTAGTATAATAATAATCATTTACTTAAACAAACACCTCAGGTAAAACAGAAATGCTGAGAACAGCAATTAGTTTATAACAATATCTCACTAAAGTCCCAAATCTTTGCAATTAAGGACTGACTGACCTCATGACCCTAATGTATTTTATGTAATGTAAACATACATGCTTTATTAAAAGAAGGTTCACTCAGAGGGGAATCAGGTTAAGCCTGTAGATAAAAGACTCAGACACACTGTTAGTCTCAGTTATAAGACAAATATAAACTGTGCTCAATTAGAATACATCATAATTTTGAGTAATGATTATTTATGAGCTTTCCCCAATTAGATTTAGTTTACCTGACTTATTCCCTACTCAGAATTTTTATTTTTGTTGGGTTAGAAATGAAGGGCATGAAATGCAACCAAAATGTGGTTCAAACAGAAGTCATCTATATATCGCCAATCCTATCTCAAGCCTATTACTATTTTTAAGTAACACTTATATTGCTTCAGTTTATTTACAAGTAAACCTTACACCTTTGCCACTCTTACACCTTTAATGAGGTCAGGCCTGGCATAAGAACACAGAACAAATGAACCAGTGAACCCAACACTCAGGACAGTTTGACGCGAGAGTCTGCCTGGGATGTTGGCAAAATATTTCTGAGGGCCTTGTGGACAGCTACAGTAATAACACAGAAGAACATGTAGTACAATTAATTATTCTATACACTTCTTAGACTGTATTAAAATAGAACTGGATTAAACACTCTGTGGTGTCACCATAGATTTTCTAAAGCCGTTTCGAATGGTTGCGTCAGGAAGGGCATCTGGCATAAAACCTCTGCCAAGTTGTGTGTGGATCGGATGGACCAATTGAAGGGAACAGCCGAAAGACAACCCAACAAGTTTTAAAACTCAACTCATCGAACCTGGACCCTGGAGGTGCAAGGCGACAGTGCTAACCGAGGCATGGTGGTGTAGCACTGTCCCCTTGAACCTCCAGGGTCCCGTCGATTCTCATGCATGGAGTTTGCATGTTCTCCCTGTGCTTGGTGGGTTTCCTCCGGGGACTCTGGTTTCCACCAACAATGTCTTTGCACCAATAGCGTAGTTAATATATGCGTGCCCTTCGATGGCTTGGCACCCTGTCCAGGGTGTACCCCACCTTGTGCCCCAAGTCTTCTGGGATAGGCTCCAGGCACCCCATGACCCTGAAAACAGCATTAAGCGGTATAGATGATGAGTGAGTGTTAACACTCATGTTCATCATCATCTTGGCAGGAGTTGACTACTATACCCCAGTTAATCCATAAATGGGCATATGGGCAGAACAAGCCTGCATCTGACTGAAGGTTTGAACACACCTGCTTACCTCAGGAACCACAATAGCTAGCTTGATAGCTTGGCTACAATGCTAAGGTGTTAACGTTGCATTTGATTGAACTCCGACATTAATACCATAAATGTAGTCCCGTGTCAACTCCTACAAGCCAAATGAAATTCGAATAAAATGAAAACTTAAAGACTTTTAAATCAGATGAGCCAACATTTTATTCACATTTTATTACAGAACATAAATGTTTAAACAAAGAAATTTTACACCACCGAATAAGCTAATTTCAAATTTGATGCCTGCTACAAGTTGGGTTGGGGGCAACAAAGGGCTGAAAAAGCTAGAAGTTGTGAATAGATTCAGTTTGACATCAGGTCTATAACATTATTAGATATAAAAGGGGTGACTTAGACAAGCAGAGTCTCTCAGTAAAGTAAAGATTGGCAGGGCTTCTCAAATCTGTGAAAGATTGCGTAAAGCGATTGTAGAATACTTTAAAAACACAGTTCCTCAATGTCAAATTACAAATGCTTTGCAAATCTCATCATCTACAGTGCATAACATCATCAAAGGATCTAGAGGAACTGGAGAAATCTCTGTGCCCAAGGGACAAGGCCAAAGACCTTTTTTGGATGCCTGGGGTCTTCGGGCCCTCAGACGACACTGCATCACTAATCGGCATGATTGTGTCATTGACATTAGTAAATGGGCCCAGGAATATTTCCAGAAACCATTGTCGGTAAACACAACCCATCGTGCCATCTTCTGGAATTCGGGATTTCCTGTAATTAAACTGCAATAATTCCAGTTTGCTGGTCACCTAAAGTGTAAACAGACTAGTGGTTTGACACCTGCAATGCAGCTCTCGTTCAAATCAGTCAATTATGTTTAATTTTTAATATAATTTTAACGGTTGAGTCATGTAAAACTTCAACTTTGTGCAGTTGTCATGAATGGGAAACCTAGTTATGCAGACTAAAGCCATTTTTGCTCCAGGCTGAAAACATTTATTTTTAAAGTTTGTCTATGGGGATGGACCCTTTTTTGGAGCCAGCTCCTAGTGGACATTTGAGGACCTTCAATTTTTTGCATTTATGTACTGCATTTGATTTTCAAAAATGGAGGTTCCCCTTGATAAGATTCAGTGGTAAAAATTGTGAAGGAGCAAAAGACTAATTTTCTCTCGCAATCATTTTCTATAACCATTACTTTGGCATACTATTTTAAATTGATAAACTATAATATTCTCTTTGGTTTTCATGGTATTCTGAAAAATCTAACACTATCTAACACAAAGAAATAGATATAGCTATATGTACTTATATTAAAAGTATTATAGGAATATACTGTAATATAAGTTTAAATTAATTTAAGGTACAATATAAAAAGCAAGATAAAAAGATTATAAACTATTTTATACACTATAAAAAGGCCCTGTAACAAAGAAAAGTACCGTTTGGTATTTCTTTTATTTCTGACAGTGAAACATCCGCTGTATTTAGACATTTGTAACTTTCTTCACTCAGGAAGTCTGAGGTTATGAGGGAGAAGTGAAACATGCTGACGTGACTGTTATAAGACAAAGTGCAAGCATAGTGTTAATGCACAAGCAATTACTAGTCCACTTATGCAACAGAAAAGAAATATGGATGCACAATTTATTCCTATTTATAACTTTTAAATAATGTATTATTTATTTATTCATTCAAGATTGGTGACCAGTTTGGATCTTAATTATTAATATTTCTCAATCCTGGGTCATATCAAACATAATAAAATAATATTAGATTTTGTGAAAAAAATAATAGTAAAAAAAATTTTTTTTACACTGGTGTTATTCATCAGACACTAGACATTTTCCCCTGGCCCTAGAGTATACTGATACTTGCTATAGAGATATGTCCTAGAATCCTAAAAAAAAAAAAAAAAAAAAAATTATATATATATATAAATTATGATTAAACCCTCTCCAATTATTTCATATTTTTTTTCCTTAGTGGGATTTTTTTTTATTAGTGATTAAAAGGGTTTTCATTATCTCCCTTAATTTATGCTCAACTCAGAGATTTCTGGCAGCTGTTTAAATAAGGCCCAAGTTTGTGTATTGACATCATTTCCTGAAGCTCAAATAATATTTTTGGAGGGAAGACACATGAGCAGGGTGGAATTAAATAACTCCTCTATTTAGAGACCCCATTTCTCATTTATCCTTTCAGTCTATGATGGTCAACCAAAAATAGCCCATCCGGAAAAAAAATTATAAAGCGAAAGTATTGCAAAAAGATTGAACTTTGTCTATACTTTGCATTCATATCGTATTCATACTGCACTACTGTTACAAATTAAATCTGCTTAGAGACAAGAAAAGGGTCTTTAGGCCCAATCATTCCCCTTGAAATGTCTCAAAAAACAATGTAGAGTAATTCCTGTACCTTTCATGTCATACATACAGTGGAGCAAAACTTTCTCTCACTCCCTCTCATATATATATATATATATATATATATATATACAGTAATCTTGTAGATTACTACTGGATTGTTATGAAGGCAGCCATTTTTTTGGTTTGTTCATCATAAGTGAATCTTCATCCTTTTAGGACTGCTTTCAGTGGACCAAACAGGTGAAAGTCTGATGGAGCAAGTTCAGGACTATAGGGAGGATGCTTTAACCCCTCAAAATGAAGTTCTTGCAGAGTGACGACAGTGTGGGTAGAAGTGTGGGGAGGTGCATTGTCATGCAAACTCGCAGTCCTCCAAGTTCCAGTAAGTGAGTTACAAATGAACTGAAGCAACAGGTTCACATCTGCACAGCAGACAGAAGTTTCAACATACTCAGACTGGATAATTTTTGACTCACACTCGTGTACGAAGAACTATCATGTGAGCTAGATCTCATTAATTAATTAATTGCTTTAATATCCTATTCAGGGCTTGATCCAGAGCCCATCCTGAAAACACTGGCATGAAAGGAATAGTCCCAGAATGATACTCCCGTCTCCCTCATAGGGCACCACACACAGATTCACACTATTTTTTTGCAAAAAAAAAAAAGAAGCAAAAACAAAAACTTTTTTGGGAAAATTTTTAATAGTTATTGAACGTTCTACATCTTACAGTAAATATTATACAATTACAAACTTGGCATAATTCTTTCACTGAGATCACTAATTGATCCTCCAAAAAATATATATAAAAACCCATAAAATAATAAAAACAGATTTACATTTCATATCACAGGCCTGAAAAGGGTCTCGTCGCCTCATATGAGCATTCGGTTCAGTTTTACTGATATGTGAGTAAAACCTGCTACAAGACAGATAAGTATATAATATTTTACTGACATGATGAGAATGTTTCTATCCTAAGCGTGTATTTGGAAGACTTTCCCCTTCAGTATTCAGATTAAACAGGAATTTTTTTTTTTTATATGGAAACACAGCAGACTAGGCATATGCTCAATCATTAAGACGATGGATCAAAACAAGATTTAAAGCAAGTGATAAATCATGGATGTATTAAAATGTTACTAGTCATGAGGCGTCTGCCTGGGCAGTTAATATTCATGTGCGGTGTTTTTTTTTCTAGTATGGTAAAGTCTTAATTGAAAAGCTGATAAACTATTTTATTAGTGTCAGAAAAGACTAAGCATGAATTTTATATGATATCCTTTAATACATGCTATAAGTCCCAAGGCATAACTAAGAAATGTTTTTCACATTTTCAGTACACTATGAACAAGAACATATTTTTTTGAACTTACAAACTTTTGAGAGGAATATCTGATTTCATGGTCTGCCAAGTGATAATTTAACAATACTACAATTTTACATCAACCAGGCCATTATGAAGACTGAAAAGCGACAGTAAATGAGAGGAAGAGACCGTTTACAGACCTGTGCTCTGAAATGTCCCTCACACGGTTACGCACCACACTCCTGATCACCTACTTAAAAATAAAAGGAACATCAATCATTAATAAAAACTTAAATAACACTTATGGTAGAAAGCGAATAATTACAGGTAAGTGTGAACTTATTTACTTTCCAAACTAACCAGCTTTCATTAGTGTAAAAATATCAATAATAATAATAAAAAAAAAAACAAAACAAAAAAACAATTCTAAATCCTACATTTTCGATTTGAGAGGTTCGACCTCAGAAGCAACCTCGACCAGTGAACTTGATTAAAAACTTGAAATTGCATTGATTACAAGTCTTGCATTACAAATTGAATTTGTTCTAATTGTATCAACATTTCACCGCCAGCCATAATACTGTTATTAAGACTACATGAATAAATGGACTTTAATATTGAAAGGGAGAAAGTGACAGAAAGAAAGATCAAGGTCTATTTGAAATACTAACAGGGCCCTCCAGACATACTAACCTTCCAAAAAAACCCACCAAACAAACAAACAAAAAATAAAAACTAAAAAGATTGTATAATATCAAACACATTTCCAATTTTACACTTATACTATGTTTCATGGTCCTAACAAATATTGAAACCAGCATTTTGCAGAAACATTTGCACCAATGAATAAAATGATGTGAATGAAAACAAGATGTCTAAATAAATTATTCAAACTCATGATCTCTTGATGATAGGGTGATGCTTTTGTGTTGCACCACTATGCAATGCCAATCATTCTGGTGGGCACTGTGTACACAAAGTACTTAATACAAGGATTACATTGTGGAATGGTAGCTTTAGGCCAATTTTATTTAAGAAAAAAGTGCTTTCCCCCCACCTGTAAATAATAATAAACAAATCATAGATGTTCCTAGCACATTTTCTTTAAAAGTTCGTCATTTTACATACCTGTGGTTGTATAGGAAAACGTATCAGCTGCTATTCATCAGTTACTCCTCTTCGGCGGCCAAATAATTACAAAGAAACGCTCAAGATTTTTTCTATATCTTAACAAGTCTTTGCTTAAATAATATGCAAACATTCTTGCATTTTGTTCATTTACCATCTAAACCATTCTGTCCATTAGTGTTTGAAGCATTATCATCTGCCTGTAGTCCATCTTGTAATTTAGCAAAGCTTCTTCAGTAAACTCCTTATAAGATAAACCATATTTATAAGATAAATCATCTTTAAATATAACATCAGTTCTGTTCAGAAATGCTCAAAATTCATTTAAGTGTATATCCAAAAATGTCAAATGTATTTACTGTAATTTCTATAAAAGAAATGGATGCTATGGACCCAGACTTTTGTGCCAAGCTGCATGACATGTGTTTATATTCTGGATTGCCTTCCTCAGTCTGAAATAGTTGTCTAGCATTGACAATGGTTAATTTGCACACCATATGCTCTATTATGGAATGTTTAAATGTGTTCAAAAACAACAACAAAAAGTAAATTTTTGCCAGTGAATGAACTTGACATGACAGAAGATTGGTCGTTATTGGGACACTGTAAAAAAAAAAAAAGTTTCGAAGGTTTTATGCTGCCCCAGACATGTGAGAAAAGATTTMATTATTATTTTTTTCGCAACTAAGTAGTTAAATTTTTAGTCTTGCACAAGTTTTCTTTCTCTCACTCTCTCCTTTATGATAAAGGAATGTTTCTCAAAGGCTCAGCTAAAAACTCATCTCGAGAGCTGAAATCTGCCTGTGTCATTATGTTTCATAAAAATCTGTGAGTCTTCATATCCAGATTAATATATTTCAAGTAGTGGTTGAGTAGCCTAAATGATAAACGTACGTGCTTAGAATAATATTAATTCCGTGACTAGGGATGTGCCGATAACCAAGAATATGTTAAACCACAATATTCCACAAGGGCAATTTCTACACATCTATTGAAAAGTGGCTGAAAAGGTAGGCAGCATCTGTGTACTCCCTACGTGAAACCTATCAGATTCTTCCTGTGAATATCCCTTTCCAATTACTCTATTCAGCAGTTTCAACAAACTATCTACCTGACTGGAATAAGTTTACAAATCTCATGTATGTGCTTATATTTCTGTTCATGGACCTTCAGGAATCATTTTGGGGTCATAATCAATTAGCTACTCTACTGTGATCTCAAAGCTTATGTAGCCACCATATACAGATAATTTGCTTTTTTTTTGCTGTAGTTTGCTATCTGTGTGTGGTGCTTAAAGATTCTTTAAGTGTAATTTCTGATGAGAAGGTATGGCTACAGTGGGAAAGAAGTAACCCTGTCTTCTATTTAAAAGCATGTGTGCTTCCCTTATTAGCCATATTTTTTTTTCATTAAAAAAGCAGGATTTTTTTTTAAACATAATATCATGGTAATATTAGTTGGCTGCCCTAAAAGATTCTCACTCAAAAACTGAATATCGGCACATTCCTAATCAAGGCTAATGGGTACCGTAGTATATACTTGTCTTTCTTCAGTAGATCATTAAATAGTGTGTACCATATATCTGACTATTATGTATCTATGCGTCAATATGCTGATATTATTAAGTAACTGATATGTTCTGTAGTGCATCCATAGATTACAAGGGACTAGGATTCACTTTTCACTTTTTCAATGCTGTTTAACATTGAGGCAGTTTTTATTATTGCATTTACCAAATACTTCTCAAATCTGTGCAGCGAGGCCTCAGGGTCCAATTGTTCACAAGGATGAGGGGAGATCTCAACTAGCCACCTTTATGCCTGACATGTTCTGACCTTACATTCACATTAGGAAGTGACAATGTAAGCAGTCATTTCCCATGGCAGTACACATCTACAGTTTCAACATGGACTGCATGCATAACATAAGGAGTATATTTGAGTCCATATACAGTAAGGACAGGTGATGGGTTCTTTTGGGGATACACTACCAGTSGACACACCTGTCTAAGGTTTAGACACGCATTCTAATTTCATGGTCTTTCGTGATTTTTAYTCCTTTTTATRCGGAAGGCATCCAAAAATATGCATTAATCTCCTCTGAACAGTTGATATGTTGTTTCTACTACTTGTGCCCTGTAGAGCCTTTCATAATGGAGCTAAAACTGAGGTGCTGTTAACTGGTGATTTTTAAGGCTAGTGAATAAATTAACTTCTCCTCTATAATAACTAGCAACTGCTAGTTATGTAGTTAGATAATAAAAATTAGCTGAATTTTGAGTTTTAGAATCTTTTGTTGTTCTGCAAAAAAAAAGAAAGAAAATTATTATTAATGGTATGTTTGAAGACTTGTATTGACTGAAAGACACCCCCATTCCCCCACCTAAAGACCTGCTCATTGGTCTACATCCAATGTACAGACCCTGCTCCCTGATTTTGACACAATGACTGTCTACAATGTTGGCTATTAAAACTTGTTAAATAAAGACCATTTAAGTCAACACATTTATAAAAAAAAGTGAGTATAAGCTTTGTAGTAAACTATAAAAAACACTTCAACTGTAGAGTGAATGCCATAAAGTGAAAAACTGGGGCAATACTTTGTCAACTTTTAATGTGAATGCATGTTATTCTRTGAATTATTACTATCAATACTGTTTGATTCCCAATACAAAATAATACATTACAAAATCCCTTTAAATCCATTTGGTAAATGCAAAACTCAAACAAACCAAAAATGTAACAACAATTTCAGAAACCCATAAACATTAAGTCAAAAAGGCAAGATCATCATTAATCAAATGGATGACTACCATAAAGGAAAAATTCTTTTTTGTCAGCCTAGCAAGTGCTATTTAATGCAAAGTTGTTTTATTTACTATATAGTGAGGAATAATTCTCGTTTCTAAAAAAAAACCTGTATTGCTTTAAATCTGTATTGATTGTTGGACAATTTTTTAGGGTTATTGGGTTTATTTTAATGCAAAGTTKACAACATATGTTGTAAATCGTCTTGTATTTCATCTCATCTCTGTAAAAATCACAGTTAAAAACTTTTTTTTTTCTCTCAGAATGATGTGCACTGTAGGCGACGAGCAAAACACATGTGATGTTCAATATGGAACATCCCTTTAAGTGATGAGATTTCTGTTTACTTTTTTGTTTGCTGATTTGCTGCTCCGTTTTTGGTTTGTTCATGAGTTTCATACTTACAGTCCACTGTCATTTAGTGATCCTGAATACTAAAATAGGGTAATATCAGATCCTAAACATCCCCCGTGTTGGCATGTATTTCACATTCAGATGAAACCTGACCCTGATCCGTCAGCTTAAGTGCCATTTTTACATCACTTGCCTTCAGGTGTTTCGGCTTGTATGCGCAATTACAAACCATTGCGAGAGCACATCTCTGCACATCACATGCATCTATATAAATATAATAAGCATGTCATAATTTAGAAGCTTACTCTATCCAGATGATCCAATAAATAAAGAAACCTCTAGTCCTCTACTAAGTGAATAACTAAGATTAGTGTAAGCACTCRACATTGAAATGAACTTTTAAACACGTCGAGCTGCCCTACATACTGCTAAACTTATTACAAATGTACCTAATAATCTGCTACAAGCTGGAAGACAACCTTGTTATCAATGCTAGAAGATGAACAGAAGAAATTTGTGTGAAATTAAAACTGAAAGACAGAAACCCGTCTCAGCCCTTCTGAAAAGGGAATCTGAAAATTACAAATCTACACAAAAGAAAAACCCTGCACTACTACCTAAAACTTGTAATATTTGGCATGACAGACAGATGATGAGCATGGTGCAATGTACATTCCCACTCGCTGGTGGAAATATGGAACAACAATAACAACATAAAAACACACATTGTTTCAAAGTCGCAATTGGTCAAAATCATTCTGGAGTTTCTGCAGGAGTTGATTGTTAATAATTTTGATAAAAAAAGCAACAACATAGGTCAGGAATAGGTAGATTAAAACACAAAAGGACGTTAAATTAGATAAAAAAACTAAAGGGATAAAATTAAATAAAAAAAAAAAAGCAGCTTTTACAAAAAGACGCAAGAATGCATAAAGTGACCCTTTTTTTCTTCTGTTCCGGCAGGCGCAGCTGCCGATCACAGAGAGCCCGTGTAACACTTGAGGATTTTGCATACGACGTTTAACTCCAGATCTGTTTAAGACAAAGAAATATTCACATGAATTTCATATCATTTCATTTGTCCCTCTTATGTTTTATGGTCTGCATGCACTTTAACTATCCTGGACTTAACAAATGTGTGTGTGAAGCTTGAAGATCCAGGTCAGATCAATTATACTGCCCTTTCAAAATAAATAAATAAATAAAAAAAAATTCAAAAGGGTTGAATTATGTTAGTGTTATGATCTTTGGGCTGCTTCAGTTGGTCAGGTCTAGACTAGTCCAACGTTATGTGCCAATAAAATGAAGTCAGCTGATGACCAGAATGACAAGGTCATCACATCAATGAGGTTTTTCTTCCCTAAAGGCATAGGCATATTCCAGGAATCAAATTGTAAAAGAGTGGTGCTGGGAACATAAGGAATCATTTTCACATATTAACTGGCCACCACATTGTGTGCTGTAAGCAGTGCTGCAAGCAAAAAGTGACTGAATGAAATCTAAGAGTGTGCTACTTTTTTTAGCCAGGCAGTATACACTGGTATGGTGTCTAAGCAGAAGCTTCCTTAAAAGAGATAAGGAGTTAACATGATCAATATCACAAATTTGCTTTCACTTAATGGTACATGGTCTTTAGTACTGAATATTCAAGATAATGAACATTATTTTCTTTGCGTTTCATTTTCAATTCTAAACCCATCCAGATATTTTCACAATAATAATAATAATAATAATATAGTAGATATTCTAAGTGGTGCCAGACCACCGTAGTCTACCTTACAAACCATTTATAGGCACTCAGTAGGTTTACAATAACTATATGCTGTCCCTCTGTTGCGTTGCCTCATTTCTCATTTGTTGTGGTGTTTGCTGATTTTCAGGGTTACTAAAAAGGATGGACATTAGTGGGGAGATGAATAATTCTCAGCACATCAGTGCCACCAACAGGACTGTGTATGAAACTCTYCTTTGATAAATGGAGTAAAAGAGATTGCACATTTTGCAGCACAACAATGTAACCAATCATAAGTTCCCATTTTAAAACCATGCAGAGTTGGTCCCTCTTGGCCAACTAGTCACAACAGGCTCCAGTCTTCTGGGGAGGCTCTCCGTTTGATTTTGAAATGTGGCTGTGGAGACTTGTTCAGTCAGTCACAAAAATGTTAGTGACCTCATTTTACTGATGTTAACTGAAAAGATCTGGCAGGCAGTTCAGTTGATCTAAAGGGTATTTATTAGGATTGAGACACAGGCTCGAAGTTATTTCATGTCCTTAACCTTTGATAAACCATGTCTTTATGGACATTACTTTTAGTAAAAGCAATCTTAAACTGTAACGGGTTTGGGCCCTTTAGAAATGGGATATTGTAATGCTATTAAATGTACAAATAAATTTCAACTTTGTGGAACACAGACATATTATTTTGGTGATATAATCTATATTCAATATGGGTAAACACTTAAACCCCAATCACACAGTGTGCATATAAAACATGAGTAATATTGGCATGTTTTTTTGGGGGGATTAAATTCATTCACTAACGCAACTGCAATGCTAGCCTGGAAACACTGATGACAGACCATGCATGTTGCAAAACATTCTGATAAAAGTGGATAAAAGGGCTTACATGATTGACAAGTGGGCTCTACCAATGAGGTGGCACGTAGCTGTAGCCAGGTGTTCCTTGTGGACGATATGTTGGCACCGTGACAGGGTGTGCACCAATTGGAGTGTGCTGGGGTGTGGTCAGCAGCGTTCCTGATTGGAGAATCGGCATTATTGTTAGCAATGGACAGATATAATTACAATATATTTAAATACAGATATAATTAAAATAATAAAGACAGAATTGAAGCTGAGAATTTCCTATTATGCCAAAATGTACAGTCGTGGCCAAAAGTTTTGAGAATGACTCAAATATTAGTCTTCTGCTGCTAAACTGCTTTTAGATCTTTGTTTCAGTTGTTTCTGTGATGTACTGAAATATAATTACAAGCACTTGTTTCCATCGTGCTGGAAAATGCATTGTTTTTCACCAAACGGTTGTTGGATTGTTGAAAGAAGTTGCTGTTGGAGGGTGTTTTGGTACCATTCTTTATTCATGGCTGTGTTTTTGGGCAAAATTGTGAGTGAGCCCACTCCCTTGGATGAGAAGTAACTCCACACATGAATGGTCTCAGGATGCTTTACTGTTGGCATGACACAGGACTGATGGTAGCGCTCACCTTTTCTTCTCCGGACAAGCCTTTTTTCAGGTGCCCCAAACAATCGTAAAGAGGCTTCATCCGAGAATATGACTTTGCCCCAGTCCTCAGCAGTCCATTCGCCATACTTTTTGCAGCAGATCAATCTGTCCCTGATGTTTTTTTTGGAGAGAAGTGGCTTCTTTGCTGCTCTTCTTGACACCACCAGGCCATCTTCCAAAAGTCTTGGCCTCACTGTGCGTGCAGATGCGCTCACACCTGCCTGCTGCCATTCCTGAGCAGCTCTGCACTGGTGGCACTCCGATCCCGCAGCTGAATCCTCTTTAGGAGACGATCCTGGCGCTTGCTGGACTTTCTTGGACGCCCTGAAGCCTTCTTAACAAGAATTGAACCTCTTTCCTTGAAGTTCTTGATGATCCTATAAATTGTTGATTTAGGTGCAATCTTAGTAGCCACAATATCCTTGCCTGTGAAGCCATTTTTATGCAACGCAATGATGGCTGCACGCGTTTCTTTGCTGGTCACCATGGTTAACAATGAAAGAACAATGATTTCAAGCATCACCCTCCTTTTAACATGTCAAGTCTGCCATTCTAACCCAATCAGCCTGACATAATGATCTCCAGTCTTGTGCTCGTCAACATTCTCACCAGAGTTAACAAGACGATTACTGAAATTATCTCAGCAAGTCCTTTAATGACAGCAATAGAATGCAGTGGAAAGTTTTTTTTTCGGGATTAAGTTAATTTTTATGGCAAAGAAGGACTATGCAATTCATCTGATCACTCTTCATAACATTCTGGAGTATATGCAAATTGCTATTATAAAACTTAAGCAGCAACTTTTCCAATATTTATGTAATTCTCAAAACTTTAGGCCACGACTGTAGTCAATGGCTTTCATTTGTCATTTATAAGACATGACCTGAAATAATACACTTCAGACAACAAACAGGTTTTTGGGTGATGGCATATAGTCAGAAAGGGAAGGAATTATGTAGATTTCATTCATGAATGGTTTATCATGTCATTTGATTTGAAAAATTAAAAAAATGACAAACAGCCATATACTGTCAATATTAAAAAGCAAATTGTAAAAGGGTAGCTAACTGGTTTCTGGCTCAAGTTAATATAAACAGTCATTGATATAAACAGAGTAGATATCTCTTTAATTCACTACATTAATTAATTTGTGAATTACTACAAAAGTAGCAATGTTCACATCATACGACTGCAAGTATTTCAGTACTCATCAGTACAGACACTGACCTAAAATAAAAACCTATTCAGCATTTAAGCAATCAGTGGCATCATGGAATATTTTGTTAAGCTCTTTTCACTGTGTGCAGCTAGACATGAACTCAATGTTCTTGCTGTCCTGTTATGTTATGGCTTAGAAACCTTTACTGCTTTATTCAGAGGACCTTACAGACATCTTAAATCATCATCATCTATACTGATACTGTTCTACAAACTCAGGAAGGTTTTCCTTGTGCTCTTTACTATAGATCCTGTTAAACACTATAAAGATGTTTTATTGATGTTCATCCTGCATTGGAGGATGATGGTGTACTAGTATTCTTGATATTTTCAGATATTTACATCACTTTCAATTTATGTTGTATGTTCGTTAGCCTTGCAATGTACACTAGGCTTTTTGGATATTTGTATCAAAGCATTTTTATTTTATATAATTTAATGAATCCTTTAATATTGTAAAATTTTGTGAATAGGATATATTTTTTTAAACATGCCTTCAGATTAAAGCAAAACAGTAGCCAATCTGGACTCGGTCCGTGTGCTTAGTTGGCGCACTCATAGCAGTTGAGAGTTACGCCATCACTGCACTTAACGTATTGTGTGTGCATGCATGTGTGTATGTGTATAGTTCATTGTTTCACCTGCAGACATGGCCATTGTGGTTCCTGCCACCATGCCCATGGAAAGTGCGCTGGGCCGGGGAGTCACAGGGGGCACTGGGGCGGGGTACAGGGCAGAGGGAATGCTGTTAGGCTGCACCACTGTGGTGTGATGGATAACGTGGGGCTGTGCAGCGTACACAGGCTGGGTGTAGTAGGCTCCCTAAAGAAACAGCAGCAACAGAATGTAATTAACAGACAATATTCCAATCACATTTCCACAAAAGTGTTATGTTAATATTAAAATTCAAGCCCTGACTTACTAAAATTCTAAATAGGGAGGATTACTTACCATGGGCAAGCTAAATCATTTGTTCTACATATTAGAAGGCTCAAAGAGACCCCCGATAAACCAAAAGTAAGGCATTTGCGCAATTCTGAGTCAAGTCAGTCTCAAACTGTTTTAAATATTAAATAAATATAAAATTTAAAAAGGGATATGAATACATTGTAATCCCATGGTATGTATGAATCATGCTTTTGATGCAGTAGGCATCTGAGGTGCAAATGCGCTGTGAATATCTAATAAACCAACAATACTGTGCTTACATAACTTGTAACGTGAAAGGACATTCTCTTTATTTTTACACACATAAATGCATGAAAAAAGGTTTCCTATTATCTGCAAATGGTGGAAACGAGCTCCCGCAGGTTTAATACCAGCTCTTTGTATTCATTTATGCATGCAATTGTCGTTCCTGAAGTAAATATCAGATTTAATAAATCTGATACCTTAATGCATTTGCATAGACACCGTCTTGTATTTTGCACTTTAAAGCACAAATGCCTTAAAGGTATAAATGCCTTGAATCTGCAGAAATGAAAGCAAACGCCCCAAGACATTTTTCTGTCTATTTCAAAAGATGCAATCTCTGTAAACCCATTTACTAATCCAATGTGCACATATTTTGTGTTATAATTTTGTATGTGCTTTTGTGAAGGTTCCCAAAAACTTTTTGTAAAGCACAAGATTAATGAATCCAAAAATAAAAGAGACCGTCTTCAACAGCAAGTACATCAATGACATCACTGCATCACGGTTGAATCAGAAGCAATGCATGACTGTGAAGCTGGGCGCACTGTTGATGACCTGAAACTCTGTGTATGACCCCACACGCATCTCACGTAAGCCTTTCACCTTCCTAGTGTTTGCAAATAGGCCAACAGTAAGAAGATTTGATTTCGGGCCCTCTCAGTCAGTCACAGGAAGTTTCTTCCTATCAGATGCCTCAATACCCAGTGACTGGACATGTATACACATGCACGCACACGCACATAGAGTGTCAACTACTGGGGATCATAACATATATAGAAGAAAAATATCTATATGTAGGTTACAATCTGTGACCGACRTACCAAGCGCACAGATTACAAACCAACCCATGTGCATGGACTGATAAACTGAGTGCGCAAACTGACGCACGGATTAATGAACTGAGTGCAATTTATGCATTGCTTTAATGTGAAGGCATGTTTAAAAAAAAAAAAAAAAAATCCTATCCACAACCTTCAGAATATTAAAGGATTCATTATTAACAAGTTAAATATTGACTATTTACTTTACAGTCAGCATGCTGGCAAAGTATACCCGTCCTTCTTCTACTTTCCATCTGGGAATTTTTACGTTGGAATGTTTACCCTGTGAACCAAACCGTGGACTCAGTTTGCCAATCAATGTGCACGGATTATAGTCTATACACATTTATTTATTATTTATTTATTTATTATTTAGTTTCCACATGACCACATGATACTCAATTGTGATAAAAAAACATTCCACTCTTACAGTTTTGCACATGTAGTTATTAAAGTGATACTTTAACTTGAGGTAATTTTTCGCCATTGCGATTCTATAGTTTGAGTTTTGAGTTTTTTTTTCTTCAAAATTGCAGGATAATACTGAATATCTACATCTATAATCTATATTTTAAATTTGGCCAAAATAGCTACATTTAGCTATGACAGTATGGCACACTCATGACATTCCCTCATCAGATTAATGAGGTAGTCACCTGAAACAGTTTTCAGTTCATAGGAGTGACTTTTCAAGAGATAATTTGAGACTTTCTTGCCGTCTTCATATGCTTTAGACCACCAGTTGTCTTGTGCAGATGAGGGAGTGTACAGAGTCAATAGCCCTATGCTACTACAACTACTGTACAAATCCATATTATTGCAAGAAACAGTCAGTTAAATAAATAGAAAAGACAGTCCATCATTACTTTGAGAACGAAGGTCAGAAAATCTCAAGAACTTTTTGCGTTATGATGAAACTGCCTCTCATGAGGACTGTCCCAGGAAAGAAAAACCAAGAGCTACCTGTGCTGTAGAGGCTTCAGAAATTGCAGAGATTTCAAGCAGCAGACATATTTCAACATCCACTATTCAGAGGTGACTGTTTGAGTCAACCCCTTCATGCTTAAATTGCGGGAAAGAAACGATTAAGAATAAGAACAAGCAGAAGAGACTTAGTAGGGCCAAAAAACACAAGGATTGCACAAGGATTTGATCAATGGACAAATGCCCTTAGGTCTGGTGATAAATTTTTGATTTTTGAGTCTAACCGCAATGTCCTTTTTAGATGTAAAGAGGGTGAACAGACAGCAGGAACGACACTTTCAGAAACTGTGAAGCATGGAGGAGGTGTGATGGTGGGGGGATGCTTTGCTGGTGACACTGTAGGTGACTTCGAAGTAAAAATCGAAAGCACACTTAACCAGCATGGCTACCATAATCATTTTGCAGCGACATGCCATGCCATCCCATCTGGTTTGCACTTACTGGGTCGGCCATTTGTTTTTCCAACAGGACAATGACCCTGAACGCATCTCTCGGTTATATACGAACCATTTGTCTGAAAATGACAGTGATGGAGTGCTGTATCAGATGACCTTGCTTACGATCTCTCAATCTAAATCTAATCGAGAGGTTTGGGGTGAATTGTACTCGAGAGCGAAGAAAAAGTAGCCAACAAGTACTCAAAACCTCTGGGAACTCTTTCAAGATTATTGGATAATTATTTTAGTTAACTAGCTTATGAGGCTGACTGAGAAAATGATTGTTGATTACATAATTTCATACTTGTTCTGTCATAATTTCACCATCTACAGTATTAATATACCATGTTTTTAACATGGTAATTTTTTCCCCCTWTTTAAAAAATAAAAGCCATTGAATAAGTAGGTATGTCCAAACCTTAAACTGGTAAAGAAGGTCTATGTTGGTCCTGTAGTAGCTGTCCTGTACCGGCTGTATATGCTTAAAAAGACAATAAAAGCCACTTGACCTGACACATAGAAAATAAAGCAATCCACATCTTTCCCTTAACCATCAGTCAATACTGCATAATAATCTTGACAGTACTTTCTTAAATGCTGCTGCGAGTGATCCATATTATATCACCACTTCCTCCCACACCCTCAATTCTGTTTCTACTTCAAGGCTGAAGGTTTTCACCCACTGCCTTTTAAATAATCTTGTTTCAACATGGTGAAATGTTACTCAGTGTTACAGCCTCCCTTACCTGAGTGTAGAGGTTCTGTTGGGGGTAGGCACTGCGGATCGGGTACATGGCTGAGGGATACGTGCTTGGAGAGGGTGAATAAGGTGGAGGAGCTCCGTTTGACTGAGATGGGGGGACTTTATACGGGGTGCCTGTGGTGTATCCTGATATAAAAGAGATATATTTTATTAATTCATGTGTAATAGATGGCAAAGAGATAAATGCACAATACCGAATTTATACAGCACAGAAACAAGACATGCATCACGTTTTTTGGCAATTTAGAGTAAATGATAGGAAACAAATAATATAGGATTTTATAAGAATAACAATTTAGTTGCAAATATTTTAGGTGTCTTGTGGTTTCTTGGCTTGCATCCCATTAAGGAAATGGTATAAATAAAACTGATATATCAATATAACACATGTGTGATTAAATATTTTCCAACTGCTGAACTGCTTGGCTTTAATAACGGTCATTATTCGTTCCTACAGGTGGAACAGTTTAATGCAAACATGTGTATGCCACATGGTCATTTACCTATAAAGAAAAAATGTCAACCTTTTAAAACAGTCCAAACAAAAGGATTCATCAAATTAAATTATGTTTTAGCTGTCTAAAGCAAAGTTTTTTCCCCTAGTGGTGGAACTGAAAAAACTATTCATGGAAAATGATGTATAGTTTACATATATAGTATTTTATATTATATAGTACTACATATATGCATATAAACTATGACAATACCGTTATACCGAACTTGCATTAAATTAGTGAGAAAAAAGAACCCCAAAAGAAAAACGGAAACCCAGAGATAAATCCAGAGAGAAAACAAAGGAAAAAAGAAAACATAAATCAGATGGAGGCCTACACTATTTATATGTCCAGTGCAAAAGTTTCCAAACTGTTAAGTGTCAGTCCAAACACATCTCCTCACAGACCAAAGATTTAATCTATACTAAGCCTCTTGGCATTAACTATATACTTGTTTCTCTATTTCTCAGTATCAGAGTGATTTGTATCGGTCCTGCTTTGCTTCATTAATGCACTTAGTTTACACAAGCGGTGACTTGCCTAAATTTGCGACAAAGCAAATTTTACTAAACATTTCAGTCTTTGACGCTTTTAATGCTAGAGTCAAACAACAGCTGAGAAAACACAGGAGTAGACACAAAATGACAGTTTTGCTATCACTGACGACAGTAAAGGGGTGCTAAAATCCTGTGGATATTATGCTTGCTTTGAATAGATGCATTAAGCAAATTTTGGCCGTCAATGAARATTCATATTGTATAGTAGAGAGGCCATGCCCTTTTTATTGCAATCAACGAGCACAGAGAGCATGCCTCTTTTACTGGAACTGACTGGCAGAAAGGCCACACCTTTTTAACAGGCAAAAAGACTATGTAATATAAAATACTGCATTAGGAAATCATAAGTGCAGGATTTGAGTGGCACATAGTGACATTTCTAGTGTTAAGCCTTTCCCAAAGACTAGCAGGTATTAAGTTATACAATATAATCCTATATCACACACACACACACACACACACACACACACACACACACACACACACACAGTACCCTTCAAATATCCTTAAGGCAGAGACATGATTGATGTCTAATAAGGTTAAGGTTAGATAAATATTTAACAAATTGAGAAACATGACTGGAGGGAATATTATTGCATTCCTAATTAATTTATGCCTTTGTGTACACTACGCTGTTTCTCTTGCATTTGTACATATTGTTGCATATTTCATCCTTAGTAACTACATAATCAGAGTTTGATGAGCCAACTTGTTAGCTAAAAAAAAGCAAAGAAAGAAAGAAGGAAAATAAAACAAAACACCCCCGCTTTTGGTTTGGGCCACTCTCACTTTGGGTTTAAATCCAAGAACAAATACCGATAACGTCATATATATACACCATATCATTAGAAGCTTATGTCCATACTATTGTCACAAATTTAGAGGAACAATATAAAACTGTACAGAAGCTCTCTGCATGCTGTAACATTATAATTTACCTTAGACCTAAAGGGCCTATACCTTTTCCAGGATGACAATGCTCCTGAGCACCATGTAATGGCAATGTTAGTGATGAACAACTCGAGTGTCTTGCACAGAGCCCTGACCTCAACCCAACTGCATCTGGAATGCTCTGTGCCTCAGGCCTCCCCACTTGACTCATCATATTGTGCATATGTGTGGGAAACAGTTATTTCACTGTTAAACTAACGTTATCCACATGAATATCTTTATAAGAAAAGTATATTCTCTGGATAAGCACAAGGAGGCAGTGTTGAGTCACGATACCCAACACACGTTTTTATTTTACATTATGAGGGCAGTATGATGAATGTATTAATCTAGTGTTATAACAAATTATGTATGATATGATGCATGATATTTAATTTAAGACATAGTCTTACACTTTTCACTACTATAGGCAATGCTGATGAATACATTGTCACTTTTGTTCATAGAAATTATTTTGTTCATAGAAATTATACTTATTTTTAAAAATCCCTAATCGCACATTTATCAGGTTTGTAAGCCAAACATTAGGTAAAAATAATGTTTATTAAAATGAAAAGAACAATGAGTTCATACACAGTATGTACATACATACATATATCTATAAAATGTAAGAAAACAGATTATTACCTGCTAGCTAAGCCTTGCAGGAAACAGGAAACCTTTTTTAGCAAACCACTGACGGTAGTGCTTCATACGTTTAAGTAAATTGCTGGTTGCGGTTGCTAACAACCTCTGGGATGTAATGTGCTTGACATTGTGCTCAAATTCACACAAAGCCTAACAAGCAAAAAACACCCATACCACAGATTACAACAAAAGTAACCCTAAGAGACAGATATGTGTGAAAATAGATAGACATTGTACAGTGCCAGCTCAACTCTCTAAAAGGTGTTAATATGCGCACAGCAGTTCACACACATGCCTAGATGGGGCAAAATGCCCAGGGTGTGCGTTTCTGCACTGAACTCTGCCTATACCTATCTGTTAACATAGAACAGGGCATCTTATCCACTGGAGGCTGTTGGAGACTAAAGTTAAATCATTTACATCCAACAGCTCATTACAAACACACCTCTGTGTGTCTGAGATTATTAGCTTCTGCTTCATCACTAAGCACTGTTAATCCAAATTCCAATGCAAAGCAATGAGCAGTTTTATTAGTTCATTAGGTAAGTGAATAACTTTCATGTATTTTTTCTTTATCCAAGTCTTTTGTAGTATAGTGTAAGCAGTATGAACAATAACAATAGTAGTGGCAATGTATTTTTATAATGCATTAGGCATTCTGTCATCTGGCTCTTACCTCAGTCATGGTGTTGTTAAACTGGTGAAATATGTATCGTGTCAAATAAAGCTACACATGGGACAATGCTGAGAAGACGTCACCGCTGAATTATGCATTTATTAGTTGGCGAAAAAAGCACAATTAACTCAATTTCACTCACTAACTTTCTAAAGCTGTTAAAGCACTGTGCTGTTATTTTCTCTAACATTATGAATGACCTACATTTTAAGTAAGAGTTTTAGAGGGCGGTATGTTTGTCAAGAGCAGATTTTTTTTTTCTAAATAAATGGAATGTGTATTGATAAGAAGCTCTTGTGTTGCAAAAATTAACAACAAAAGTTTAGGTTCATCAGTTTGCTTTCCACCCTGTTTAACTGTATATCTAATATGCCATAAAGTACACACAATGAATCCATTACAAACTAAAGCAATAGACCTTTAATACCCCTATTCACTGGAACACAGTACATATCAACATATTCTAACCATACTTATCCATCCTTACATCAATACTTGTACGTTATCTCATTAAACTGACTGCTCATCACTCTTACTGCAATTATTGAGTTCCTGGGTCTCTAATACAAACAGTCTGGAGGGGCGGGGGGCTCTAATTTAATGTGTGTGTTTTTTTGTGTGTTTATTTTACTAAATGAGGGCTCAGATTTTGAAATGACAGAGAAGGTTACAGGGAAGGTTACACCCCAAATACAAAAACAAATCATTGAATTACAAAAAAACATAGGATGTAATCCTTGCTACCACCAGAACTGATTACATTCTGTCATTGTTCCAAACACGCTCATGCTATATCTGAAGGGGATTTGARGCAKACAAATTAGTAACACAGACTACAGTTATTGGCAGGGGAGGCATCTATATTGGCATCAAATACTTCTCATTGTGTAAGTAAGCCTGTGGCAAACAGTTTGTGTGTGCGTGTGTGTATGTGCGTTTTCTCACCTGGAGGGTACCCTGGACTGCCTGTCTGATARAGACTTGGTGTGTAGGCAGGAGCTGCAGTGGGATAGCCTGCTGGGTAACCTATTAAACATACACAAGGGAATAAAGATATAAGCAACAAAATCTGGTCAAAGGAATGCAAAGCTTAAAAAAAAAAAAGTCAGTTCATGTATTCAGTTATGCGGGCTGTTAAAAAGACCTACTCACTTTCTTTGCTTATAATACCAAACGGGGGGGGGGGGCATGGTGACTGAACAGGATGGGCCCAGATGGTGTTCATTACCACTCGTCTGTCTTAATAAGATACAGTCGAGTGAGTGCGAAACACATAGCACCCACTGCCATACTGAACAGCAGAACTGTCAGACGCATACAACACACAAGGGGCAGAACTCTCCTGGAACAGTAAATTGAAACTGCCACGTCTGGTGAAGAGACTGCACTGGTCCTGCTGCATCTGATGTAATAAGAGACGATTTCACTGGCAGAAATCACCTACACTGCTTAGACRGGGTAGCATATTTCTGCTAAACTTACTTACCAAATTTAAAATACATAATAAACAGTATATATATATAAAAAAAACACTAAACACTGACCATGAAGGCTGTCAATGAATCTTGATCCAGGAGAAAAATCATGTTCAGTTACTCCATCACAGTGRGCCAGATGGCTTTTCTTACAACCTCTCTACCTTCCTCGGTCTCAATCATTTTTCTCTTTCYATYACCCTTTCTCTCTTMTYATCACTCAKAGCATCCCCCTTWYTCTGATATTCCAAGTAGGTACTGACAGATTTTTCTTCCGTCACCTCCGCCAAAGTCTGCTAGCTATCACACAACATTAATCGCAGTCTAAAAACTCTACACCTCTCTCTCTCTGTGTAATTGAGTCTTGGATATTCTCAGCAATGTGGTTGACACTACACAGTGTTACACTTTGAATACTCACACTTGCCTAGGTGTGGCATAGACAGGTGGAAAGTGTAAGGAAATATGCTAAATAAAACATGCATTCTACAATTATCAGTGCAATAAATACAGAATACGCAAGTATACTCACCATCTCSTTATTGCATTTATCTACTTTGCCTACTACACGGCAGCAATTCTGTGCATTTAGGCATGCAGACGTGGTCAAGACAATCTGCTGAAGTGTAACGCTGACAACAAATTGGGGAAGAAAGAAATTCTCCCARTTTAAAAGTAGATTCAAGACACAACTCTTTAATCTGCCATACACATAATTCATCCTCCAGTACATTTAAATGCACATCTAGTGCTGCTAATATAATGAACGGCAGCTACGCCAATTCTTTCCCAAATAGTCTTTCTTATTCTATCCATCCTGWGGCATCTGGAGATTGTGCCAGCTCCAGTAGACAGAGGCCAACCCTKTGAGGATCCTGACGCATCCAGAGCTCCTCCAGCTGGATTCTGCTTCGTGATGGTTTGGAGCTACAYATGCTGCTTCTGAGCTCCCAGTGATTCAGACCCTCCCTGCCATAACGCCATAACACAGTATGTCAGCATAAAATTCCTGCTATCTGTTATGACCCAAATGAGGATGGGTTCCCTGTTTACTCTGGTACCTCTAAAGGTTTCTTCGTATTGCTACCTCAGAGATTTTCCTTGCCACCATCACCCTTGGCCTGCTCATCTGGGACAATCTGATCATTATGATCGATACACATTTTTCTTGCTCATACACAGTTCCATAATTTTCGTTTAATTTTTGAAACAGCTTTGAGACAATGAGAATTGTTAAAAGCGCTATATAAAATTTTTTTTAATTGAATAATTGAAGTGACTGAACATGGGGCCTGAGAGGCTGGACTGGGTATTTCTGAAACATCTACTATGATTTTCACAGACAACCATYCTAAGGGTTTACAGATAATGTTCTGACAACGAAAGAATATCCAGTGAGTGGCAGTTCTCTGGGCAAAAATGTCTTGTTGAAGTCCAAAAAAATGCCCAGACAGGTTCGAGCTGATAGAAAGGCAACACTACCTTAAATAACATTTCATTATAACTGAAGTATGTCGGAGAGCATCCCTGAACACATAGCACATCAAATCAATGAAGCATATAGGCTTCAGCTGCCRAAGACCACACCAGGTGTCATACTTTTCAGCTAAAAATAGGAAACTGAGGCTACAATTTGAATTACAATCAGACAACGGAAGACTGGGGTGAAAAAATTGCCTGGTCTGATGAATCTCAGTTTCTGTATTGTTTAAAATCCACAGCCTTCCTGAGTATCATTTCTGACCACGTCAATCCTTTTATGAACGCATGATAACCAGCTACGTCACAAAGATGATATCATCTCGATCTGGTTGAACATGGCAGTGAGTTGGCCACCATGGTCTCAATCAAATAGAGCACCTTTGGACTTGTATGGAACGGGAGATTTCCATCATGGATATGCAGCCAATAAATCTGCAGCACCTGTGTGATGATATCATGTCAATAAGGACCTGAGGAACATCTCCAGCATCTTGTTGAATTAATATAGCATAGAATTAAGGCAGTTCTGAAGGCAAAAGGAGGTCCAACCCAGTACCAGCAATGAAATGACCAGCAAGTGTATTTTGGGTGGGTGCCAGAC